>BRDA01014607.1:0-27750 GCA_036984385.1 Crenuchus spilurus | reverse complement strand
TAATATTTATTGTTAGTCTCGTGATAATAACGTCCATAAATAATTTAACGAAATAAAAATTATTATAATGATAGTAATATTATTAAAAATAAAGCAATTTAATAAATACCTGCAATAATAGTGCTCTGATTGTTATTTATAATATTAAATATTGAACATGTTTTTCTTATTTGGTAGATTTGATTCTCTTTATGTAATTTTAGCACTTTTGTGACAAACTGAGGAAATTTGAGGTCAAATTCATGCTGAAATATAGAAAATATTTAAAAGCACCACTGTTGTTCTCTATTGTACCCATATAAATATTATCACTAATAAACATTCACATTTAGACTCTCCTGAAGGCTTTATAAACTAAAATGAGTGTGTTAAATTATGAGCTTGAAAATAATTCTGGTCAGTATCAGGGACTGTGAATATTCACTTGTGTTAAGGATTTTCTTATGTGACACTGGGAACTGAAAATAGATGGCAAAATCCCTGCTCGAGTCCCTGTTTTTTTCCCCTGTATTCTTTTTGGCTTAATACTGTGTGTTTTAGTGTATATGTATTACATTGTGTAGAACAACAAGGTCAGAGTTGAACATACCCACACGCATTCTCAGACTCATCAATCTAATAAGGTAGTGAGCTAAAAGCCTGCTGTATCCGTTAGTAATGAAACTAACAGCATTAGCGGGCTTTCTCTCTTATCTCTAAACGATAAACAGAGCGATCTATTCAATTACAGCTATTCAATTAGAGTCCATCTCTAAACAAACAGTGACCTGGATGCTTATGGATGGAGTATGTGTGTACATACAGTATGTTATAAGAAACAGCAGGTTTAAGTGAATGTTATATATACAGTGAATCACAAAAGTGAGTACACCCCTCACATTCCTGCAGATATTTAAGTATATCTTTTGTCAGGGACAACACTGACAAAATTACACTTTGACACAATGAAAAGTAGTCTGTGTGCAGCTTATATAACAGTGTAAATGTATTCTTCCCTCAAAATAACTCAATATACAGCCATTAATGTCTAAACCACTGGCAATAAAAGTGAATACACCCCTTAGTGAAAGTTCCTGAAGTGTCAATATTTTGTGTGGCCACCATTATTTTCCAGAACTGCCTTAACTCTCCTGGGTATGGAGTTTACCAGAGCTTCACAGGTTGCCACTGGAATGCTTTTCCACTCCCCCATGACAACATCACGAAGCTGGCAGATATTTGAGACTTTGTGCTCCTCCACCTTCCGCTTTAGGATGTCCCAAAGATGTTCTGTTGGGTTTAGGTCTGCTGACATGCTTGGCAAGTCCATCACCTTTACCCTCAGCCTCTTCAATAAAGTAGTGGTCGTCTTAGAGGTGTGTTTGGGGTCATTATCATGCTGGAACACTGCCCTGCAACCCAGTTTCCGGAGGGAAGGGATCATGCTCTGCTTCATTATTTGACAGTACATATTGTAGTTTAACTCCCCAACACCTGCTGCACTCATGCAGCCCCAGACCATGGCATTATCACCACCATGCTTGACTGTAGGCATGACACACTTATCTTTGTACTCCTCACTTTATTGCAGCCACACATGCTTGAGACCATCTGAACCAAAGAAATTAATCTTCATCATAGGACATGGTTACAGTAATCCATGTCCTTTGTTGACATTTCTTCAGCAAACTGCAGGCTTTCTTGTGTACAGATTTCAGAAGAGGCTTCCTTCTGGGGTGACAGCCATGCAATTTGATGTAGTGTGTGGCATATGGTCTGAGCACTGACAGGCTGACCCCCCACCTCTTCAATTTCTGCAGCAATGGTGACAGTACTCCTGTGTCTATCTTTCAAAGACAGCATTTGGGTGTGACGCTGAGCACGTGCACTCAGCTTCTTTAGACAACCAATGTGAGGTCTGTTCTGAGTGGACCCTGCTCTTTTAAAACTCTGGATGGTCTTGGCCACTCAGTTTCAGGGTGTTGGCAATCTTCTTGTAGCCTCTTCCATCCTCATGTAGTTCAAAAAGTAGTCTTTTAATGTCCTCAGAGAGTTCTTTGTCATGAGGTGCCATTTTGGAACTTTCAGTGACCAGTATGAGAGAGTGTGGGAGCTGTACTACAAAATTGAACACACCTGCTCCTTATGCACATCTGAGACCTAGTAACACTAACAAGTTTTGGAGGGAAAATGACAAGCAGTGCTCAATTTGGACATTTAGGGGTATAGTCTCTTAGGGGTGTACTCACTTTTGTTGCCGGTGGTTTAGACATTAATGACTGTATATTGAGTTATTTTGAGGGAAGAATAAATTTACAATGTTATATAAGCTGCACACAGACTAATTTTCATTGTGTCAAAGTGTCATTTTGTCAGTGTTGTCCCATGAAAAGATATACTTAAATATTTGCAGGAATGTGACGGGTGTACTCACTTTTGTGATACACTGTACATACTAGTGCAAAAATTTAATATTGTGAAAAAGTGTCTTTGTGTTCATAATTTAATAAAAAAAGTTAGTGTCTTTAATGTTATCATTAAAACCAAGGTCAAATTTTTCAGCTTTTTTTCTTTAATGTTGATACTGTTTGAATATAAATTTATTGTAACATGAAATGAAATATTCTAAAAATTGGGGATTCTGGATTTCTAATTTCTATGTATGTCCATTTATTGTTGTCCAAAGGAAAGAAAGTAGCTGTGAGATGTTGATATGAGAGTAACAGTTGACAGGAGAGGAAGAATTAAAGGAATGTTATTATAGTTTGGCTATATTACATGAACAAAAGTTTATTATATTTATTTACTAACAATTTGCTAAAGGAATGAGATAATGTAATAAAAGTGTTTTAATGTCAGCATTAATGTATATTTTAAAAGATGCTTCTGTATTGTAACTCACATTAGTCAGATAACATCAAAGCATTACAGTAATAGACTAGAAAGTGAGAAACCAGATACACCTATAAGCAGCTCCTGCTTTTCTCTCTCTCTCTCTCTCTCTCTCTCTCTCTCTCTCTCTCTCTCTCTCTCTCTCTCTCTCTCTCTCTCTCTCTCTCTCTCTCTCTCTCTCTTCTCTCTCTCTCTCTCTCTCTCTCTCTCCACTCTCACCATTAACACACTCATTCTAGTGTTAAAGTCTCATAATAAACCAACCAGGCTTTCTAATCACTTAAACTTCCTTAACTGATTTTTCATGGCATATGGTTACACCATCTGAGCACAGAAACAGAACTATAGTGACTATAGAGTGTATAGAGGGGACATGATGGCTAAACTTTGCACTCTAACCACAGGTTGTACTCTAAAGACCCGCCTGTCACTCAATACAGCTCTCAGGTTACTGCAGCAGGCAATTCTACTCATGAGCCTTTAGAATTTTCTAGGTTTCAAGACATCTTCTTCTTGTTCATTTTACGTGAGAACCACTTCTTTATATACACTATTGTTCAAAAGTTTAGAATCACTGTTTCATTCTAGTAGTTCATACTGCTGACTCACAGCTTTGTAATTATTTGTAGGAAGTTGTAAACATTTGGAAATCTGAAAATAACTGGAAAAGTGTCCATGTAGCTGAAACGTTTTGATAAACTCTTGATGCAGATTGTTTTATTTTATTTTATAAATATATAATGGAGTACACTATTTATTATTTATTTAATTAGTATTATTTCCGTTTATATGGTATAATAAGTACAATACTTTGTACTGTGTAATATGTAATTATTTAAAAAATAGCTAAAACATCAAAATGCATTCTAGTGTCTATTTTTTAGATTTCAGTCTATACTGGTTGTTATTGAATGTGACAAGTTCTTTCAAGCTATTGGCCAGTATTATAGCTGTATGTATTATATATCTCTCTTTTTCTCTTTGTCCATCTTTCTCTCTTTTCTCTCCCTCTGCATATTTTGCAAATATTTGTCTGTCAGCCAGCTTATCTTAAATCAGAGGTTTGCTTTCTGCACTGCTCCTTTAGAAATGTTCTTTTCGCTCTTTGTTCCACAGCTGTGTCTTTTATATATGTTCATGCATTTATCCTGCTTTTCTGTCCATTTTCATTTCCATATTTCACAATTAAGGGCACAATCTGCATTACAACAGTTTGCAGTCTTTGACTATATTTTCTTTAATGGGAATTAATTACTAGGTCCATAATAATTAGTCTCAGTGTGTAAATATTTTGGGGTAACAACTAAGATATGAGTCTAAGTATGAGACTCAATAGGTAAGGTGAAAAGATGACAACAAATCAAAGTTTAAAATAAAAAATTATATAAAAGTTTTTTCAGCATTTCAGATATAATATATACAAGCAAAGAAACACAAACATATAATGAGACAGGGCAAAGTTATACCCACAGGTCAGCACATAGAAGAAGGAGGAGGAGGAGGAGGAGAAGAAGGAGAAGAAGAAGGAGGAGGAGGAGGAGGAGGAGGAGAAGGAGAAGAAGAAGAAGAAGAAGAAGAAGAAGAAGAATTATTTCATTATGTGTCCCCTCTCCTCCCTAACACAGTCTACATCAAAGCAGTTATTTATGCACATTATATGTAAATCAAATAGAAAATAATTGGTTATCTTGTGTCATGGCCATAATATAGAAGACATCCAGATAATCACCTTCAGCAAAGCCTGAAAAGTCTAAATAACTCTGAGGCATTGTGTCCACATGTTAAAGAGAGGACATGTTATAGATCACATATCCTTCCAAATTATGAAGTAATTATGTAAGTTAGAAAAAGAATATAATTTTGTCAAACAATTATTAATAACATTTATTAACAGGAGTGGCTGGAGAAGCAGTCTTGTGACTGCAAGGTCAATGGTTCGATCCCCAGGCAGGTCATGACTGAAGTGCCCTTGAGCAAGGCACCTAACCCCCAACTGCTCCCTGGGCATCGTGGATAGGGCTGCCCAACTCTTCGGGCATGTTCACAGCCTAGTGAACACTCCCTAGGTCACATTCCGTTGTGTGCAAATGACACTGGCAAAAAGTTTATCTAAATGTTTTAATGATTGGGTATATGTGATAGCAAAGCATTTGCAGTATTTTTGTGTACCACTTAAAGAACACTGTGCATTCTGACACTAGTCATTCTCTCCTACAGATTTAACCTACTGTCTAGTAGGGAAGTGATTTTGACGCACCTTGAGTGTTTGTGTAGATGAGTAGATGAATTTTTTTTTGTAAAACTGCATCAAAAGTCCAAATGTTTGTGATAATATAAATATAATGTCAAAGCCTCCTTGTACACAGCTGCCATTATTTAAAATTACTCTGATCAACCCCAAATAAAGTTCGGCTGTTCTAGTAGGATTTTCCTGATATTTCCTTAATTGTATCAAAATCCATGGTCCATAAATAGCTTACAACAAATCAAAGGGATCTCATTGTTGAAAGGCATCAGTCAGGAGAAGGAGAAAAAACAATCCCAAGGCACTAGATATGTCATGGAAAACAGTGAAGATTATTATCAAGAAGTGAATAAAATAAAGCAGAACAGTGACAATATCAAGAACTGGCCTTCCCTCCAAAACTGATGAAAAGACAAAAAGAAAACTGGTCCAGGAAGCTGCCAAAAGGCCTACAGCAACATTGGAGGAGTTGCAGGAATTTCTGGCAAGTACTGCTTGTGTAGTACATATGACAACAATCTTATATATTTTGTCTGGGCTGTGGGGTCGGGTGGCAAGATAGAAGCATTTTCTTTAAAAAATAACATCCAAGCCTTCATATGTTTTGCTAAAATCATGTTGGAAATGTGTATCATGCTGAACCTGGGGCTTTATTCAAGGTAGAGGGAGTTATGAACAGTTCTAAATATCAGTCAATTTGACACAAAACCTTCAAACCTCTGCTAAAATGAATGCATGAATGTTACACTTATATAGTGCCTTTCTCAAATCCAAGGATGCTTTACAATCAACACACTCCAATTACACACACTAAACCCCACACACCAGCAAGAAGCTGTAGCCAATCGCGCACTGCGTACTCTCAACCGGAAGCAACCATCCACCTGGAGGACTGCATCGAGCACTAGGGGGATCACCCAGGACAGAGTGCCAACCATATCTGGGCATACATACATTCATATACAGACATACACATTCATACACACACACACACCAGGGTAATTTTTTAGAGTATCCAATTCACCTGATTCATCTGGGAGGAAACCAGAGTCCCCAGAGGAAACTCATGCAGACACAGGAAGAACGTGGAAACTCCGCTCAAATGAGGACTCGAACCCAAGACCAGCACTGAGAGGTGAACGTGCTAACCACTAAGCCACCGTGCCACCCAAAAAAAAAACTAAAGATGAGGAGAGTTTCACCTTTCAGCATCACAACTGCCCAAAACTTACCTCCACATTGACAAAAGAATGTCTTCACCGGAAGAAGATCAAAGTCTTGGAATGATGCAATTTGAGCCCAGACCTGAATCCAATTGAAACTCTGTGGGTTGACCTGAAGTGGGATGTACACAGGAGATGTCCTCACAATCTCACATATTTGTTTTTGCAAGAAAGAGTTATAAAGATCGCAAAGTCAAGATGTGCCATGCTGATAGACATCTGCCCAAAAAGTCTGAATTCTGTCATAAATTCAAAGGGCACAAAGTATTAACTTAAGGATGTGTATATTTATACAATAATTACCACACTATTTTAGTTCTTTTTTATTTTTCCACCTTAAAAGATTTCAGCTTATTTTTCAATGGAATTGAACAAATTTCAGGGGACATTAAAGTTGGAAAAGGTCTGGAAAGCTTCTAGTTGGTCAGATTTATTTTTATAATAAAAAACGTCATTTTAATGGGTGTGTTTAAACTTTTTATATCCACTATATGTGCATTGACCTTGAAAAGATGCTGTTTTACATTGCTTTGAATGTCCATAACCTGCTCAGCTAAAGTTTTTTGTCAGTATACTAACAGAAGAGTAGATGAAACCTGAAATGAATGAGTCATCAGCTCAGTGACTTCCTATAATCATTCACCAAATAAGTTCACATTAAACTCTGACTGTCTTGTCATACTGTAAAAGGTAGATTGTATGTATGTAGATGTACAAAGCAGTAAGCTGTCTCATGCCTCCGGCCTACTTTCGGCCCTCTAAAATTTCCCTCAGGAAACCATCAGAACAAGAGAAAGAAAAGAGAAGAGAAGAGGAGGAGGAAAGGAGGAGGAAGAGGAGGAGGAGATTGGTAAAGAGAGCGTATCTGTCACTTTGTCCCTAAAGACTTGCAACAGAATACACACACATAAACACACACATTCTCCTTCCCCCTCCTACACACACGTTCACCTCCTCACACCACACAAACTGTCCCTGGGGAGGAGAACTGTTTATAGTTGGCGTTCGCTGTTTGAAAGGAGTGATTGTTTAAAAAGAGAAAGAATGAAAGAATTTACCTGCTGAACAGGAAGATAAGGGGAAGAAGAGAGAAAGCGAAAGAAAAGGAAAAGAAAGCTGTTGAATACGTTCTGAGGAGGGAGGGTTTATGTGTCCCAGTTTTCAGTCAAGATGTTAGTAAATGTACACCAGACCATTCACACAATGTATGCACTGATGATATTAACTGCAGCAAAGGAAGGTTAAATGCATTTTTACACTATTTTTTATATATCCATTAACATCAGCAAGTTTATTTAACTTATTATTTTTCAGAATTTTGCAGTTTTTACATACTTGCCTTACACACATTATCACTCCTTTTTAACCAGTCTTTATTATTTTTGTACTCATAGGAGAGCAAAATAAAAAATAATAAATAATAATAATAAAAATAAATAAATAAAAAAAGGTATAAAATAGATTAACCCATGTAGCATAAATAAAACTTGACCAAAACTAGATGACAATGCATATTCAGAAAATGAATGGTATTTGTAACTGGTAAGAACGAGTAAGTATTGATAACTTCTTGGCAATTAGTTGCATTACATACATTTCAACCCAATACATTTTCTTGAAAGCTGTATGACAAATACAGAAAAAAATTGTAAATATTGGATCTATGTTAAATGTAGTACTGAGGGTATTTTTATCTGTCTTATCATCCATCATCTTTATCCATAACATTATCCATAACTGGGTCACAGGGGTAGCAACCCAAGCAAAGTACACCAGACATCCCTAACCCTGTCACCTTTTCTAGCTAATTTGGGAAGATTCCAATGCATTCCCAGACCACTTGTGAGATATAATCCTGTCCTATAATCCTGGGTCTTCCCCAGGGTCTCTTCCCAGTTGTACTTGCCCGGAACACCTCACCATTGAGGCATCCAGGAGGCATCCTAACCAAGTGCAAACCACCTCAACTGGCTCCTCTCGATATGGAGGACCAGCAGCTCTACTCTGAGTCTTTCCCGGATGTCTGAACTCCTCACCCTATCTCTGAGAGCCTAGACACCCTATGAGGAAAGCTCATTTCAGCCACTTGTATCCACAATCTCATTCTTTCTGTAGAGGAGGGTTGGAACATAGACTGATTGATAAACAAAGAGCTTTGCCTTCTGAGAGCTCTTTTCACCTAAACAGACTAGTCTAAAGTCCGCATCACTGTAGATGCCACACCGATCCAACTGTCAATCTCCAACTCTCTCATCCTCTCACTCATGTACAAGATCCTGAGATACTTAAACTCCCACATGTGAGGCAGCGACACCTACCCACCCTGGAGAGAGCACTCCAAATTTTGCATGTCTTGCTTTGAAATGATGCTAAATACTCACTGTCCAAATAAAAACAAAGTAGAAGACAAAAGTCCTCTTTACTTTTAAGGTAAGTTAATGTAAAGAGATTTAATTCAAATATATTTTGTAGCATTTTCATTGGTCCAATCATCATTAAATTGTAACACAATATGTTAATCTACTGAGCTCATGTTATGTAGAAAAATGGTAACAACTGGAACTGGAGAAACAGGTGAATGCGGGCAGTGCAGCCCACACTCAGGAACAACTGTCCTCCACTGAGAAGATAACTTTCTCTTTCAGCTTTATCTCATCTCTACATTTTCACACATCCCTGTGGAGTCCACTGTTCCATTCATTCCTTTAAACCACACAACACACGACAGGTGTGAAGTGTGTGTGTGTGTGTGTGTGTGTGTGTGTGTGTGTGTGTGTGTGTGTGTGTGTGTGTGGTTCACTGTAGCACGTGTCTTGTCTTGTTGGATGTCTGTATGAATGAAACCTCTGAACTCGGACTTCATCATGAAATCTCAAAATTTCAATACATTTTATTTCAATTATTTTGCAAATGTTGGAATTCTTTTTAAAAACACGGAATACACAATTCTAAGGGAAAACTTTACACAGCAACGAAATATAGAAACAATACAACATGTTTTGTTTTTTCTTGGATTATTTATTGTCATTATATATATATATATATATATATATTATAACAGAAATCCAAAATTAAAGTGTCATTTACTCAGATACACTTAAGAGAACTCATTGTCTGTTTTTCACAAAGGATATGGATAGCTAAGAAAATATTTTGGAATAAATTGGTGGCCATTAAAATTGTAACACTGAGAAAGACAGTTAAAAGCTGATAGAGAAATGCATTTTATAACACCATGACATTATGGTTTACACACATTACTGGGAGTCACTCCCCTTCACTCCTCACTATGATGGACTCCAGGTACATTTAGAGGCTGTATGGCATGTCATTTCACAAATGTAGTTCTTTTCTTCTCCTCATCTCATCATACTAGATACTGATTTTGAAGTTTGATTTAGTGATTTTGTGAACTAGGCAAAATCCAGAAAGGGGCCCCCTGAATATAAATCATTACAGCCACAAGTTGGGACTGACTGGAAAATGCAAATAAATGCAATGTTTCTCACATTTAATTTGATTTTTAATTCATGCACACAGTTTGAACCCAATAGATTTCTATATTTCATGTTTTGTCCGATCAAATTTATTTCATTTGTTAATGAACCCTATATTTCAGGCCTGCATCCCATTAAAAAAGGTGGGATGGGGCAGATTAAGGATATTTGTAAGACCTTCCCCTCACAGCCTTAGTCTTGTGTCCATGTTCTTTGATTACATTCTGTTGTCTCCGCCCTTGACACATCCCCTGTATTAGTCTTGTGTCAATGTGTTGTTTTATTACTCTATGTCGCCCCCACAGCCCTGTTCCCCAATACTTAGTCTTATTATGTTTAGTATATAGTTTCCCTCAAGTCTCACAGTTCTCATCCGTTATTGTATTGTCAACTTTGTTTATCATTATGTCAAGGTTCAGTCACAGCCAAGTCTAGTTTTAAGTCTGATTCATAGCCAAGTTTAAGTTCTGTTAATAAAGCTTTGCTTTTGAATAGCATGCTGCATCCACCTCCTCCTACCCTTTGTGACAATAGTGATGACGTAATGAATAATTTCAACAGATTATTGTAATCATGATTTGGTACAACAACAGTATCCATGAATGAATGTTTTTGAGGAGCAAAGATGGGAAGCAGCTCTGCAGTTTGTTAATGGTTCAAGGATGCAACAATTCAAGTGATTTTGTGGAATTTCAGTGTGTAAAGTGCAAGGGTTAAAGCCTAAGCAGAACATCCTGTGATCTCAATAGCTGATGGAACCACATGGGCAAAGGATTACTTTGGCAAACTTTTGTCAAAAACTACAATACAGAATTACATTCAAAAATGCCAAATGCAAAAAAGAAGCCTTATGATAACCACCTTCAGAATCATGTGCAGTGTTGACTTGTTTGAGGTCTAAGGCATCTGGGATGAACCATCACACAATGGAAACATGTATGGTGGTCAAAATAATCCGTAGTCCAGATCTTTTTGAAAGAAATTGACACCATATATTCTGGATCAAAAATAAAGAGGACCATCCAGATTATTATTATTATCAACAAGCCAAAAGCCCGGATCTGTCATGGTATTGGGTTGTGTCAGTGATCTTGGCTTGGTTTAAAATGGCTTGGTTTAAACTTCTGTGATGGCAGCATTAATGTGAAAAAGTATTCTGAGATTTTAGAGCAACATATGCTACCTTCAAAACACCTTTTCCAGGGACAACAAGACAATGCAAAACCACTACCAGGCCTACCTTCAGTTCTGACCTGTCCCCAATAGAGAATGGGTGGAGAATTTTAAAACAATAAATGCAACAACATCAACAACCCCATACTGTTGCACACCTTAAGACATGTTTGTGAGATGAATGGGCTCTGCCCTGTGCCCAGTGAAGGGGTGGGTGACTCATTGTGACCGTAATCAGGATTAAGTGGAAAATAATGGATGAATGACTGAATGAATGGTGTTTTGGAATAAGTTGTTTACTAATAACAAATACATCTAATTTATATTTGGGAGCCTCTGTTAAGCCACCTGCCTACTACAAAAGCCACCATTGCTGTTGTGCATTCTGCAAGCTTGGCCAAGCTGTATTTCTAAACATGTCAAATAACCATTGTTTGATATCTCATGTTGTTGTAGATGAAAAAAATACAAACATATTTAATTGTATGGCATTACAATGATTTATTTAAACAAATATGAATCACAAATAATGTGTATTTTGGTACTGTGTTTGTTTTTTTATGAATGAATGTAGGTGCTGCCTAAAGAAAATAACACAGTAAAACAATCTAACAGCTACTGAATTTAACACTAATGATACAGGATACTAACTCTGAATACAAGCCAAGAAAAGAAGAAAATAAATTACCAAAATCCTCAAAAATAATTAAATATCACAACAATAAAACAGTTTGAAGCAAAGAGTTTTCTTTCTACATTGTTCCCTTACAATCCAGAAAATTAAGTATTAATCCAGCATTTTGTTATTTGGGGGATCCACTCTTAATAATGACATGAAGAGAAATAACAAATACATGATCAGACAAGCTCTGAATAGTGACCTACGTAACATAAATGGATGTGAAAGAACTGAATGAGAACCCGACACTGTTCTTTATGAAGGGGTCACAACACTAAAGATTATTAACGAAGTAAGCTCATCAGGACAGCATAGTAAATGGGATAGAAAAAGAAGGAACTTGGCTACATGAGATTTTAGAATGTTTCACATGCAAAAACACTTAAAAAATCAACAACCCAAACACAACCATAAAAAAATTTTGCGATGTCATAAAACAGTAAAACAAACATTTCAGTAAATATGTCTTTAAGCAGTCATTTTTACATGCACAAACATTTTAAAGTGTACAGATCCTCATAATGTAAATCTCTTCAGGAAGTGTTAAGTATGTGAAAAGTTTTTTTTTAAATATGACTGAAACAAATATGACAAATCAACAAAATGTTGTTCAGTTGCATAAACAAAGTCTACAAAATGCCAGTGACTGCATAATGAAGAGCTGATTAAACCTGTTGAGTTAGCTGAAAATCATATCAAAACATTTTCCAAGATAAAGTGCAGTAATTACTCAGTTAAGCATGGAGAATGTAAAAATGTTCAAAATTGAAACCTGAAAACTACATTCAGTTAAACAGCTTCAGTGTACAGTACAAAAACCCCACATCATTCTTAAAATAGATACAAAATTAATGTATGTTCATTAAAGGCTTGATAAATATATGACACTGCACATGTTTGTGTTCACTTATGTTAATGAAGAACATCAGCCCATGGCAGTAACCAAACTGGTGTGGTGGGTGTGGCTAAAGGCTGGATGTAACTCAATGGGCGGAGTCATGGTGAAGGGGTGTGAAATATTAGTAATGTGGTTAAAGGTCAGTGGTTTGTCCTGCATGATACTGGTCATGTGCTGAGAGCTCTCCCCTCTCCTTCTTCTGGATTTGCTGGACATTTTCCTGTTTCGAGTCTGAATACCATCTTTCTTCATAGTGAGTGGACGATTCATCTGATAAACAATCACAATATGCACAGGAGCATGAAGTACCAACAACAGTAGAGTAATAACAGCTCCGATGTTTAATCAAAATGAGATGTGTTGTATGCTGTAAAGTTAAACACTGTATAAACAAGTATCTCATAACAGTGATCAGCAGACACATAACATATAGAAGGTGATACTCACATTGTGCAGTTTATAGTAAAGGCCACAGGCATTGCAAACAGGTTCTCCATTGGCATTACGTCTCCACAATGTGGTGGTGCCTGTCTGACAGTTAGCGCAGCAAGTACCAACTCGCCTGGCTGATGACTATAAACATGAACAAATACACATACAGGAACACTTATGAGTTCTGTATACTGTACTGTATTATATACACCAGTGCTATATACTGAACATGTTTTACATTTGTCCTGACCCATGACTCTAGTGTCTCAATTTAGTCAGCAGGCGTGCAAGTTAGTAAAGGCCCTGTACTACTACATATTTTTTGTATGTACCAACATGTCTTGTGTTCTGTGCTGCAGCTGGTCCTGGATGAATGCTGTTTCATTTCATTGTGGACTGTATAAAATGGAATGACAAATAAATGTACCTGAACTTGAACTAGAATCCACAGCTAATGGATGCATTTGTTTGAGGAAGGTTGCTGCCAAAAAAGATTTGTTTCTGCACATCCAGGTATTTGATATATTGTCATAGTTAGTATTTTTCCTCAAAAATATTATTTTAGTGTGATTAAAAAGCAATGTTGGTGTCTCACTCTATGGCCAGTGGAAACACTGTTTCTTTAAAAGTGACACTAACGGTCCCCTGAACACAGGCAAAGAGCTACAGGCCTATAAATTATACCATGCTTAGGGCAGTTTTATATAGAAACTTCTTAGACTTTGCGAATCCTAACCACAACATGGCCTGACTGAACCTACAAGAGCCCCTCCATCTCCCCTTTCCTTCCAGGCCTTACATTTCCCTTGTATGCTGTTTTTCTTGCCTTTGTATTCTCCTCATGCAATACAACCCTGAGCCGTCGCAGCGTAGATCGACTCTCCGTGGTGTTAATTTTCCCCACTTGTATTCCGACAAGCCCCGCCCTCTGGACTGGGATTGGCTGGTACATTCTAGCCTGCTAATCTATGGCTGGCTGAAAGTTGAAAGATACTCATAAGCAGCCAGCTGTGTGTACGTGCTATTAGCCAATCGTAGCACTGATAGAAGTTTGCTGCCAGAATATGGGTGGAGAAAACTGAACCACGAGAGGAAGCGTGTTCTCATGGGCCTTGCTTCGCTATCGGTACCGAACAGACATCCGGGGCCAGGAAACAAGAGGACTGACCCGTGTATTTCTGCGGGAGAACCGCAAATATACGAGCTGGAGAGAGCACAGGGTGAACTCCATGAGACTTAGAAAACACCTGAGATGATTGATTGGGGCAGGACCAGTGTGAAGGTGACAGAAGAAACAACATCAGCTGTATATTCTACACTGTAAAAATGAAAAGTTGGGTCAACTTAAAACTTGAACCTATTCTGAGTTAAAAGGGAAATTCACATTTTTCACATTTGAGCTATTCTAAATATTTATTCGGTCTATCATTGTTTATGCATAGGGCCCAGAATTTGGTCCTATGCTCCTGGAGCAAGCACAGCTGTTTTTTTAATCCAAAAGTGGTTCAAATCCACATTTATTCCAGTTCTGTATCAAACAAGTCCATTTCAATCAGTAAAAACTGACCAGAGGATGAATTTTGCAATGGGCACCTTGCAACTTAGAAACTTGAAGACATGTTCTGAAAGGACCTGGACAAAGTTCATTCATTAATTTATATCATTCACATGATAAAATGGTAGTTAAACAACTAGATGTTTTGTCACCCTTAAATGTCTTTTCAGTAACACAAATGCAGACAAAGTTACTGTGTGGAAGAATTTTGGGGGGCTGTTCAAATTTTTATTCATTTTTACACATTTTTAAAACAACTGATAAATCATGAACTGTCTAAAATAAGTGATTAGAAATGTTCAAATGTGAACTTAAATATAACTAATTTTTTACAGCCTATGGAACCTCCAGTAGTATCTGAAATATGCTTAAGAACAACCTGTTTGTTTATATTTCCATACCTCACTGAAAGTTTGTATGGACCATTTACAATATTCAAATTACTTCTAAATTTTTAAACAATGGACATGGCACGACTGGACCTAATATCTAATAGGGAGTGAATTAAAAGTATATCATTGTTCCATTATTAAAGGTTAAAAACATATTTGAAATTTATTCTGTACAATTATGTGAAATTTGGAATTTAATAGGTTGGCAAATAGTTTAACTAAATGTCTACACATTAATGTGCTACATATTATGCACAGAATCCATTTTCTAGTATCATTATAAGGTTTCCATTTGGCAAATTACATTATGGTTTTGTGTACTGATTTTCTATTCACAGCATTTCATTCAGTTGTTATGTACAAGGGCAAAGGCAGGCTGAAATCCCTTCATCAGCACTGTGAAAACTGTCACCATCATACTTGCCTCAAACCATGTTATATTTTTCAGTCACCTGAAATAGTCCTGCTCGTGTAGTTTTGAACATTGAATGGCAGTGTTATCTGTAAAAATGAATTCAATTGTGTCGCCTAGAACTGAACTTGGCCCTTATTCTAAACAAATAAGAAAAAAAGTCTATATCTAATCTTGCCCAAACAATAGCTTTGATAATGCATTATGATGCTGCTCTTTAGTTTTGATAACAGAATGCAAAATTTTAGCTAGAGATCCAGAAGATGCTAAATAAAAAATTCTATTAAATTGATGACAGTACAAAACTAATATATTTCATGTTTTGTCTGGTCAACTTCATCTCATTTGTTAATATACTGTACATCTATTCCTGCATTTCAAGCCTGCAACACACTCCAAAAAGATTGGGGGCGGAGGCAATTCAAGGCTAATAATGAGGTAAAAAAACAAGTGATGTCAACAGATGATTGTAATTTGGTACAAACGCAGTATCCATGAAAGTTTTTTGAGTATCAAAGATGGCCAGAGGATTTCCAGTTTGTCAACAAATGTGTGACAAAATAATTGATATGTTTAAAAACAATTCCTCAAAGAAAGATTTGAATGGATTCCAGGAATCTGAAGGAATTTCAGTGCGTAAAAAGAAAGAGCAGAAGCCTAAGCTGAACACCTGTGATCTCCAAACTCTCAGATAGCAATGCATAAGGAACTGTCATTCATCAATAGCTGATATAACCACATGGGTAAGTGATTACTTTGGCAAAGCTCTGTCAAGCACTACTATATGGAGTTAGATTCACAAATGCCACTTCAAAAATGACCATCCAGACTGTTATCAACTACAACTCCAAAAGCCATAGTCTGACATTGTGTGAGGTTGTATCTGTGCTCTTGGAAAAGGTTATTTACACTTCTGAAAAGTACATGGACATTTTAGAGCAATGCTGCCTTCAAGACAACATATTTTTCCAGGGAACTGTTGCAGGGCATGCATTTTTAACAAGAAAATGCAAAATCACATGCTGCTCAAAATACAAAGGCATGCCTGCAGATGAAAAGGGGTATGGGTACTGGACTGGCCTGCCTGCAGTCCTCACCTATCCCCAGTAGAGACTTTCAAACAAAAATGCAACACTGACAACACTGTACTGTTTTGAACCTTAGAACTCAGTTGTTCATTTTGCTGGAAGAATGGGACAAAATAACACCTGAAACTCTTAATTTCTTGGTATCCTCAGTGCCAAAATGTGGTTTAAGTGTGAAGTGATGGCAGGAGTACTGAGTGGTAAATGCTTTACATTCTCAGCACTTGTTTTTGCAGGTCTAAAATGCAGGAATGGATGTTTATTAACACATTATATGAAATTGACCAGACAACATATTAAATATATTGGGTTCATAATGTCTGCAATGAAATAAAATTCAAAGTAAATGTAAGAAACATTGTGGGTTGTTTTTTTCCCCTTCATTTTCATACTGTTACAATATTTTCTGACTGCAATACATTCTGGTGCAATTAATACATGTATTTATATGAATGGCAATATGTGTTTTTTTGTCTGCAGCCTTATTCAAAGCTAGCCTAAAATACTACAAATGTAGATGTTAATCTGATATGCCTTGTAGGACAGCAAGTAGTATCTGATATCTGATCATGTGTACACTTATTGATTCTAATTCATTCTAATTCATTACTTGCTATTTAAGCCTGTTGACACGGGCATGGAAACTCAATGGTCCATGGTTAGTGATCCTCTCTCTTTCTGTCTGTCTGTCTCTTCCTGTTTCTCTTTCTTTATTGCCCTCAATCTCTTTAACCTGCTTTCTATCTGTGTGTGTAATTCAAGTAAACGTTCATTCAGAAAGCACAATGGCAGTGTAAAGAACCACTCCAGAAAGAAGTCTTACAGTTTCTTTCCTTGATCCACCTTTGGCAAATGGTTCAATTGGGGCTTTTACAATTTAATTTAAACCGCTGGGTTTTAAGTCAATCTGGTTCTTTAATACAGTATTAAGTTTAATCAACTAAAATATTCTGTGTATATAGATTGTGTGTGTGTGTGTGTGAGTGAGTGAGTGAGTGAGTGAGTGAGTGAGTGAATGAGAGAGAGAGAGAGAGAGAGAGAGAGAGAGAGAGAGAGAGAGAGAGAGAGAGAACATCACTTACCAGTCGACGTTTAGGTCTGATCAGTGGTCTGTTCTGGCCGTTCATCTTGTGGTAAAGTCCACAAGCATTACACAGATAATGGCCTGTGCCGTCCCGTCGCCACAGAGGAGTGGAGGTAGCCCCACAGTTCACACACTCACGTCCTTCTGATACCCACACACACACACACACACACACACACACACAGGAGAGATGTGATAAGCTCGACTGTCAAGAGAGAAAATGTGTACTGTTTTTCGCTTGAGCATTTGCAGAAAAGTCTGTTCTTTTTAAATCAAAGTCAAGATGTGCCCAAACCCAAATTATTGCCGCTACAGGCTGCTGTAATCATAACAGAGATCCTATATTTATGTTTATATGTACCTACACGTACTCAAGCCCCGTCTCCATTCCTGACATTGGCTGGTAGTTCAGCTATCTGTTGTTGAGTGTGAACCAATCGTGAAGCAGGTCATAAGGATGAACAAAACACGTGTGAAAAACAGCTGCTAGTCCACTATTTTAATCGTGAATTATGTGTATTTGATTTTTTGATATGAAATTGTCCTATAGTCACTATTCTCTACAGCATGAAACTGGATCACTGTATATAACACTATTATATTAAATATAATTTGTAAATGTAGTAAATTATTTCGGACACTAAGTTAAACTAGTCGATGAAGTCATTACTGTGCGACAGCAGATTCTGTCGCATAAACAATCACTGTATTATTAATCCAATGTAGGCCTAACCCCTGAATTTGTTGACTGGCTACATGAAACAAGCTTGAAAATATATAATTTCAATAACAATTATATGCAATGGATAACTTACATTAGAAATATAGATAAATATACCTGCTACTATTTAAGACTACAATCATTACTTTGTGTAATTCTCCTCAGAGAGGTTTAGTAGAAATAATCAAACCAAACAGTGCAATGCATTATGGGTTTCCCCGTCAGCCATGGTTTATACACCATGCCCTGGACTCATACACCGTGCCTTCAGACACCACTATAAACTGATTGAACTGTCAAGAAGGGCATCATATAGTGAGTAGGAGTGAGTAGTTTAACAATATATATAAAAATCAGGGATCCTAAAAATAATTATTGATACTACGTAAGTTTGGGGATTTAACAAATTCACTAGGTGTAATATGTAACTACATGTCAAGATTGGAAGAACATTTCCTAAAGTAGGTTGTGCTGCTGTCCCCTTTCTTGAGTGGATTAATTTGATGATAGGTTAGAGAGTATTGGTGCAAGAGATATAACTGATAAATTAGCATGAAACTCATTAGAATAACACTTTTATGAAACCACACGCTTCTATGGGAAAAAGTTAGTATAAATTGTAAGTAGTTTCCAGCTCTGCACACAGATTCTTTAGAGAAAGGTAGGCTGCTTAGACTCATTCTTCTGTGACTTGACCACACAGTTCAAATACAATTTCATACTGTTCTATATTGCTAATTTGCTAGCTAGCATGCTCTCCATTGCAGGTATGTACACTGTAAAAAAACTCAACTTAGTGAAATCATCTTTTTACTTTGACTCAGTTATGTTGTAAAGACGTGACATGTTAAGTTTAAGTTATATAAACTTAACGTTGTCTTTACAACATAACTAAGTCAAAGCAAAAAGATGACAAAGTTAAGTTGAGTCAACACAGATTTTTTTACAGTGTACCTCTTGTTATAGTGAGTTCGCTTGCCCTTTCATGGCCTTTTTGCTTTACAAAGAAATGTAAAAGCTCAAAAGTGAAGTCGAGAGTTCATGTGGTGTATCAGCAGCACAGAATGAAATGAACAAGGCAGGAAAATCGATGAAGACAGTGATCAAACAGTGAATGATGAAGGTGAAACTTCACATGTATTGAAGTTAAAGGGAAATCTGTCATTATAAAGAATAAACGTGTCTCTGAGGCTCTACCCACCAGCAGTGACTCGGTGTTTGCTCTTGGCTGGTCCCGGGGCTCTCTCTGCGCTCTCTCGCGCCTCCGCTGTGCTGTAGTACGCGCACGCGCGCTCGCTCGGGCCGCAGCTCTCCGTGTCCAGACCGTCCAGCAGAGACGCGGGGTTCGTGTCGGTGGGCGGTGTTGGGGGCAAGCGGAAGGGCTGCGGGCAGGAGCCCGGGAACACCGGACAAGATTTAGAGAAGGGAGTCCAGGGAGAGTGCTGAGGCACATGAGCCGTTCTCGAGCTCTCCATCCAGGAGAAAGGCGGAGTGTGGAGGACAGGGGGTCTGTACAGTGACCCAGCGGACAGTCGAGCTACACAAAACAACAACAGTTTATGCACTCTCACGTATGTATTACTGCACTGATTAAACAATCAGTCGTGAGTTCAATTTAATTTTATGTCTAAACAAAGAAGAAAGTCATTACTCGTATTGAACTAATCATGATCATAAAAATAAGACGATTGTTTTGCTTTACAATATCTACAACTTAATAGTAATAATAATAATAATAATAATAATAATAATAAACTTTTTTCAGTTTCAGAACCAACAGCTATTGGCAAACTTTCGTTCATTGAAACCAGAATGTTAACGTAACAATAATGTACAGTAACTTATCTATATTGTAATAGTAATGTAATCACAATGTTATAATAATGTAGCAGTAATGTAACAGTAATGTAACAGTTATGTATCATTGATTTTATTAATGTAGTGAACAATGGAAACAACAAAGAAACAGTTATGACACAAGTACCAAGAACTGAAGCCTTATTGTGAATGATTGTTAACTTTTAAATGTGTAAAAGTCTGAGAGAAGAACTATGAGTTTTAGTTTCTCTTTCGTATGCAGGTGTTTACCTGGTGCGGGAGTGTAGCCCGCGCGCGCTCGGCAGTGCGTCTGAGGCGCATGTGTGTGGTAGTAAAGGTTTCCCTGAGGTTCGGCAGGACTGAGGAACATGTCCAGCTCTTCTGGGGGCAGTAAGGGCGCGGGCTGCTCCGGGTATATGTGGCCGTGGTGTCCCGGGACGGCGTGGCGTGTGGCAGGATCCGGACAGCCCAGCGCGCTCTGAGGATGAGGAGGGTGCGCGTGCATCATCCAGCGGGGCTCCATCCGCGGCCTCAGCGCTGTAACGCAGGGGAACGCGCCAGGGGAAGCCGGTCGGGTCTCGGCAGAATCATCCGTTTATAACGCGAGCCGATCTCACGCCGAGACGCGCACCCTGCACACCTGACTAAACTCCTGGAGTAAACCCTACAGAAGGTGGATAAAGTGAGGACTGTTTGGGGGGGATGCGCGGTGTCCGCGTACCGGTCGCGTGTCTTCGATGTCTCGTCTCGAGGGGGGTCGCGCTATTTAGAGATGAGCACGTATGCAGGAGAGACTGACCAGCACACAGACAGCCCTCTCTTAGTATGCTAATAAACTTTACTTCAGTTAGGTGAATATATACTTTTGCCCGCGCGTGAGCTCCAGTGAGCTGTGAGTGTGTGTGTATGTGGGTGTGTGCGCGCTCTCCGGGTTTATGAGCACAGAAGGCGGGACATCAACCAATCACACTCCACCCTGAACTGTGTCTGACACGCGCTGAGAACCAACTCTTTACACACACGAGCATCGGGTGTCTTCACATTCCGGGTGTGTTTGTGTGTGGGGGATGGGGGTTGGCATAGGACAAATGTATAAGAAGGAATTTAGCAAATTAATTAATTAATTATTTAATTAACTAATTAACAATAATAATAATATTGATTCATAATAATAATAATAATAATAATTATTATTATTATTATTATTATTATTATTATTATTATTATTATTATTATTATACAAATCACTTTCTACTAAAGTCTACTAAATATTCAGTAACTAATATAAATATATGAAGCCCATTGGTCTAATTTAAAGTATAATTTTTATGAATCAGTCTTAGCCTTTGACAAAAGGTTTTTTGTTTTGTTTTGTTTTTTGCATTTGTGTAGTGCCAGCTGGATGTGAATAAAATAACAGCACCAAAACAAAAGAATTGCTCTGTTTCTGGCTTATAATAGAATTGTGATTATTAGCATTTAAGTCAGGTGTTTATTTCATTATTTTTAATTTTATTATTTTTTATCTGTTGATTTGTGTGCTCAGACGTCATGGTCTGTATTTTATTATTATTCATTTTTCGCATTTTGTTTGAACAAAACCATTAGCAAAATAATATTTTTTTCAGATTATTTTAATCCACTGTCAAATTAGCACAATACACAAAGTAGAGAGAGATTCCAAGCTTCAGGCCAAGCTTCAGAAAGAAAGAAAGAAAGAAAGAGAGAGAGAGAGAGAGAGAGGCGGAGAAACATGAAAGTACAGAGAAAAAAACAGACAAAGACAGAGTGGGGGCACAGAGAGAGATGGACAGATATAGAGAGAAAGAAAGACAAAGAAGAGAGAGAAGGAGATAAAACAAAAGAGAGAATGAAATAGAGAAGGAGACAGAAAACGAAGAGAGGGAGAGAGGCAAGAAGAGAGAGGGATAGTTAGACAGAGAGGGAGAGAAAAAGAGGCATAAAAGGAAGGAAGAGGAGATCAAATAAAAGGAGAAAGACAGCAGAATGTTGAGGTGCTTGTGTGATTCATTTAAATCTGTAAGTAATATATTTTATATGATGTGCACACACTCATAAAACAAAAATTAGTACAAATACCTGTTTTATAGATTTGATTTGACATTTACAAAGCAAACAAGCATTAATGGGGTAAAGTTTATGATAAAATGAAATGTATCATTGTATTCCAAAAGGAAATTTGACTTTTTCTCAGTAAGAGAAATGAAACAGGACTGCAACCTGAGACCAACACTCTTTAATATTTACATTAATGAGTTAGTGGTGCAGTCCCAGGGCTCACTGTACATGACAGGGTATTCAATTCATGCAGAAGACCTGCTGCTCTATCTGATTGCACTGTAAAAACACTCTGGACGGGACCTCCCTAAAGCATACAGTACACTTAACTCAGCCCAAAATTACTGCATTTAGCAAGGCAGTGAATACAATAAATGATATGCAGGTTTATTATATTGGCATCTGCATTTCAGTGTGGTGTCAATAATTTAAAGTACAATTCAGCCTATTGCACTCTATGAGGCTGAGGTATGGAGTCCACTCAGTGAGTTCAATTACAGTAGATGGGCAAGAAGGCAACAAAAATCCTGAATGCTGAATTCTTCAGAAATCCAAAAGAATACACCAACTACTGTATACAGGGAGAAATGTTTTAGGCATTTAAAAGTACCCCAGTTCCAAGAACTGAACCCTGAAAAGAGTTCATTCAGTCGTCTCCTTCTGAATTTCAGTAACACTGATATATAGTCTAAAATTGTGTCACTCTAGCAATGCTGTAGAGTCTAATCAGATCCCTGAACACAGTATGAACAGCTGTTTAGAGCACAGGGTAAATTAAACCGAAAGTAAACTAGAATGTTACTGGGAAAAGAGAGTATTACTACTGACTGTCAGAGATGAAAGTAGAGACATATCATGACCAAGCACAGGCACAGTGATCACAGTCTGAACATAGAGTTTCTCTACCAACTAGGCATGCCATAAAGGCTGCATCCATAAGCAGGGGTGTGGCACCAAATTCTGGGCCCTATGCCTTTAATATTTAAAAGAAAATCGAATTCCAGACTCCTCCAGGGCCCTCCTCCCACTTGGGGCTCTGGTAACTCACTGCCGCTTTTCACCCCATTACGACACCTCTGTCCATAAGACATACAGTCTTGTAATAAACCCCACTAGTTATGGGCTCATCACCTTTTTCCCATCTGTCAAAAGATACTGGAGCATCCACTCTACCTCCACAAGACTCTACATCTGTCACTTTCCAGTGAGACTAGGCTCTGAGCACTCTGCTGCCTCCCAGAATGCACATATCTGAATACATGTCCTTTGTTTATCACTACATTAAACAGTTTGATTCAATAATTTCATACAAATGCTACAATGGGACTCTTCTCTAAAATGCTGTTATGTGACAATTCTCCCCCAAACTACTATTCATATTTACAAAAACTGTGCAGATGTACCTGCACTTTAATATCTACAACCTCCATTTTTTATTCTGCTTGATTTTCCATGGACAAACCAATCAAGCAATTCCCTCCATATATGTTACCATGAATTGCAAATTAAATCTCCTGTGTACACACTAAGTAGACACAGAAGTTATATTACATATATGTGCCTGTATATATGCGTTACATTTAAAATCCATTATTAATATTACTAATTTACATTTTTATATAGCATGTTTTGTAAATTCAAGAAATAGTATTTAAATGTGAGGCATTTGTCCTCATTTGATTTTCTAAGTAACAATATGTGTTATGTGTATTTTCTAGAGAATTCACAAAATATATACAGAGTTGTCCAAACTTTTCAGCTGAGTGTATAAGAGCCTCAATGATTATAAAATGTGCATGTTTTAACTAGGGACCCAACATCACTAAATCTGCCCCTGACTGGCCTTAAGAAATGAGAATTTGAACAATTTGAAAAACAATTTTTTCTGGCAGAAGTGTCCCTGATGCATATTTGTGAGATAATAAATGTTTTTTCAATTAAAATGGTCTGATTTTAATATCAGTACAACATGAACCATCAAAGTCATCATGATTAGGTCTAGATCCTTCAAAACTGCACAACACGTATGTGTTATTGTTATTTGAGGAGATGTAATGTAATATAGTCATTCACTGTTTCAGAAGTTTGATTTTTGGAGTAACAAAATTACAGGTTTTAATATCTCTAATATACTGTACTTTGTCATTACACTTTGTTTATAAAAGCACACTGTAAATGTAGAGAAAATGTTATGTTCAGCATTTAGATGAGAATGGCTAAGATGCAGTGAATATAAAATTCTTTTAAACAAACATTTGCAAATTCAAGTGTGAAATTATCTTTCCTTGAAGCCAGTTGGTCTTTTTTGTTATCTCAGTTCTCCTATGTGTGTTCCTCTTTTGGCTTCCTTAACTATTACAGCACATCTTCAGGTTCCATGTGGATCCTTTTAGAAATCCTTTAACTAATGGTCTCTAAGATCAAAGCATTCATTGACAGATCTTTTGTTACTTGGTCCTGTATGTTAAAGAAATTTAAAATGGCTAATGGAGATTTTTTTTATTTGTAACATTAGATGTATATTTCACTTTTCTATAAGTCCCTAGCACAACCAGTTTAAGTTCTCATAGCTAGAACCTTTGCTTTCCTTATTGCTTTGGAGTCAAAAGTTCATTTCCTCTACAGAAAGCAACAGGAAGGTAGTATTTATGGCATATTACAGCGATGACCTGCCAATCATGCTGTCCATCTCCCAGGAAAAATAACCAGAGAAAAATCCCAAACAACTGCACAGTGTTATTATTGAACTATTTTATTATTAGTGTTTAGACTGCAAAGAATCCAAACATTTCATGTGACAAAAAGTCCTTTTCTTTTATAAATCATTAAACATTTAGCTTTATGGCAAGACCATTTAACTGACATTCATTTCCTCCAGCTTCTGTCTGACAGAATTATGACTTGTCACTATTCCTTTTGCACTCAGTATGCATCTTACATCCACTACCAGTAGGCCTCGATTTGTATCTTTATTTGTTTTATGTATAAGTGAGATAAACTGGAACGATTCGTTTAGGCCTCCAAATAAGCCAGGAATCTGAGCTCTACTGGTCCTGAGGTTGGTTAGGGCTTCTGCTTTATAGCACTCATAGGAGTGATGTGGAGAAAACCATGTAAGAGCACAACACCCTTTACTGTTTCATTCATCTCACCATTCATTCACCTCACTCACCAGGTCAAAAGGTAACTTGAACTGTCAATCACAAACCTTGGGCTTATTCAAAATCCTTGAACATTGAAGCTTGGCCTGAAGCTTGGAATGTTACACCTTCTCTGTATCTCTCTCTCCCTCTCTCTCTCTTTCTCTTCTCTTCTCTTCTCTTCTCTTCTCTTCTCTTCTCTTCTCTTCTCTTCTCTTCTCTTCTCTTCTCTCTCTCTCTTCCTCTCTCTCTCTCTCTCTCTCTCTCTCTCTCTCTCTCTCTCTCTCTCTCTCTCTCTCTCTCTCTCTCTCTCTCTTTCTTTCTGTGTGTGCCTTTCTCTCTTTCAGTGTGTTTGTGTGTGTGTATGTGTGAGAATAAATCAGTGCATAGACGTTTGTATTTGTGTCTCTGCTTGTGTGTGTGAGGGCCTGCCTGTGTATGTGTGTGTCTGTGTGTGAATAAATCAGTGCATAGATGATTGTGTGTCTGCTTATATGTGGGTATGTGAGGGCCTGCCTGTGTGTGAGTGTGTGTGTGTGTGTGTGTGTGTGTGTGTGTATTTTTTTAATGTAGCAATGTGGCATGAATAACCCTTTCCCCCTCCTTTACCCACAGTGCCTTGCAGGCCTGGTTTTCACCACATCAGGATACACTGCTGCATGCTGAATTCCGGTATGAAACGGAGCGCTGGTGCACCGCAATGTGTGTGTTATACACACATATTCCTTTCTACACTGAGGGACAGGTGCCCCAACGGACACTGATGTGCACGCACACACATACACTCTCTGTCTCTTTCTCACAAACACATACGCATACACACACATCCACAAAAAATCACATGCAAAGATGTTTTAAGATAATACCAAACATCCTCACATTTGTACACTCACATTTTTACATGACACATGCATATGCATGGCATAAACATTTACCTGCACAAGCATTTACCTCTTATTCCTTAAGCCAATCACATATTCCATGAGGCTTCATATTATGAACTTTTCTTTAATCAGAATGCTATAAAACAGACATACATACACAATATTGCACACACAGACATACAAATATGCAAAATTGCATATATGAGTTTTGATTAAGGTGTGAATCATATGATAAAGTGTGATAAAGCTGAGTGGTTCAGTGATGTGATTGAGTTGGGCCTATATCACAAGTCAGGCCTGCAGCTGAGGTTGTCTCTCATTCAATTGTAACCCAAAGCTGCCATCTCCTGGTCACACTGAGAGAGACATACACTTTTTACAACCCACCAAGAGTGCCTGACATATTGCCACTTTCTGGAGCATGTATGTCCAGATAGGCCGAGCTAGAAACTCTAGCTGATTTCATTCATATTGTCCAAATAGCTTCTGTAAGTATAATATGGTTTAACATGGCTCATTCAATTCTACTGTTGAAATAATTTAGTGTAGTTCAAGGTGCCCATAAATTGGTCACTTAGGCACTTCAACATTTACTATCTGTGTATCTGTGTCTGTCTTTGTATGTGTGTGTGTGTGTGTGCAACTGTGTGTGTGTGTGTGTGTGTGTGTGTGTATGTGTGAGTGCTGTCAGCTTTAAGGGGATGTGCTGGGTAACTGTAGCCCGCTCTGGGTTTCCGGATTGGGTGCCTGCAGACTGCCGGTTCCCCTCCACCTCTCCTTCTGTCTCTTTCTCCATCACTCCATCTATCTTTGTATCACAGCAGCCAGGCACTCAGCCAGGATACTGTGGTGACAATAAAGCAGGCTTCCGCTGCATAGCACTCAGATGTACAGCAAATATTATAGTGAAGTGATGTAGAGAAAACAATCTAACAGCAAAATACTGTTTACCATTTCATTCATCTCATTCATCTTGCCAGTATGATTAATCTCAGTCAGTAGGTTAGAAGTATCTTGAACTGTCAATCAGCAAACCTCCTGCTTTTTCAGAATCCCTGAATATTGAAGCTTGGCCAGACAAAAAATCATTTTCCTCTCTAGATTGTTGTGCTTTTTTGTGATTGGACACTCAAAATGTCATTTGATGTCATTTCTGTTCTAAAAACAATAATAATAATTATTATAAAATGCTTATCCTTATTTATCATTCATAATATATGGTATTAATGTGTACAAATACAATTTATATACTTATTATTTATATATATATATATATATATATATGCATGGCCGAAAGTGTCGACACCCCTGTATTTTCTCCAGAAAATGAAGTATTTCTCCCAGAAAATTATTGCAATTGTGCATGTTTTGTTATACACATGTTTATTTTTCCTTTGTGTGTTTTGGAACAACACAAAATACAGAGGACAAAAAGGCAAATTTGACATAATTTCACACAAAACTGTGAAATGGGCTGGACAAAATTATTGGCACCTTTTCAAAATTGAGGGTAAATAACTTTGTTTCAAGCATGTGATGCTCATTCAAACTCACCTGTGATA
>BRDA01014605.1:216-16136 GCA_036984385.1 Crenuchus spilurus | reverse complement strand
AGAGAGAGAGAGAGAGAGAGAGAGAGAGAGAGAGTATGTGCGTGTGTGTGTATGAGAGAGAGAGACAGTATGTGTGTGTGTGTGTGTGTGTGTGTGTATGAGAGAGAGAGAGTATGTGTGTGTGTGTGTGTGTATGAGAGAGAGAGAGAATATGTGTGTGTGCGTGTGTGTGTGTGTGAGAGAGAGAGAGAGAGAGAGAATGACACATTATCTTCCTTTAGTATGTGTTATTTAAGCAGGGGAAGTCAAAACAAATGAGGGTCATTACTCTTCCACATCATGTCCAATAATAGCCGCCACTTCTGTGATTGATGTCCCCACTTTAAAAGATGCCTTTAAGTGGAAATTACAATAAGCTTACTGAAAAAATCTGTTTATGAAAGTGACATTTTTGGGATTTTTGGACCTTTTCCCACTGAAACCTAATCAGCGGTGTGAACGCAGGGCCCAAGATTCCAATAAAGCACAGATGCCTGCAGTCTGTACTCTTACTATTAAACTTGTACTCCTAAGGTGGAACAATGACTGCAACCTGATAACCGGGCCATTGCAGACCTGTTCTAGACCACGTCTTTTGGTTCTCTTTGGAGCATCTAAGTCATAATTATTGCTAAAAACTGTTCTGAAAGCAGAAGTGCTGTCAGTGCGACAGTAGTTCACAGAACTGACTGATAGTGACATTTCGAGAGAACTGGTCGTTTTAAAGGAAAATCGTGGGGGAATTTGGGGTATAAATTTACTGCTTATCTGAAAGGAGACTGTGGTCAGTCTTAACAGCCTCATCAGCTGACACTTACAGGCAGAGTTATACGTGTCTTTGGCTTGGAAAGGGAGCTTTGTTTGTGGTTAAACATGTTTGTCTCTTGGATGCCTTGTATTTTAGAGTTACTAAATTGAATTAAATGTAAAATCCTTTGCATTTTCTGTTGTACAAAGTACACATTTCAAAGGTCAACACCTCTACTGTTTTTCTCTTGCAAACAAGTTGCTGCAAATGTTAATGTACCTTTGTTAAATTGTCGTGGATCTTTGCGTAAGAATCAGCACTGAACATTCATCTACAAATGTAAATTTGTTTATGTTTTAAAAACCCATATAAACACATTATTTAGCATATTAAAGTATACTGTATATTGGCCGGCTGACACGGATTAATCAGTTTTACATGTATTCTTATGGGGAAAATGCATCCAGCTAACGAGCAAACCAGCTAACGAGCAAACCAGCTAACGAGCTCGGCTCCTGCACGGATTAAACTCGTAAGTAGGGTTACCACTGTATTTGCATTTCTCATTCAGTTCTGGTTCTGTTATTCAGTACTTCATTATGTTAAATCAAGTGTGCTTATGATGAAGTTAATAAATCTATTAGAAACATCACGGACAACAACTGAAGCCAAACTTTCAGTCTAGCTCCCAAGATATCAGCTACTTTTTCATAGCAAGATATTTTTGTTACCTTTACTAGGTAGGTAGACATATACTTTATTGATCATGAGAGAAATTGAAGTAGCTTAGAAAAACAGTTAAATACAATCAAGTATAGATGTAGTTAAAAAAAATCATAATATAGATACCATATAATAGAGATGTAGTAAAAAAAACACTTACATAATGTATAAAGTGAAAAGTGACCTGATGTGCAAAGTAGCTGAGCAGCCAAAAATATTACCTATATATATAACCAGAAACTGTATATACAGTTATAGTGTATATAGTCTATATAAATCAATATACTGTACATTAAATATGTATGCTCCTATACATTGAGACCTTATGGTGTTTTACAAGTAAAAGCACACTTATAACCAAGATCAGTGGTCTTAAGTAGCATGGTAAGATGATTGTAAAGGGTATTTGTACAGTATAATTCTCAAAGTTTACCTGAGTACCTTATAGGTTCACTACATTCA
The DNA here is from genome assembly GCA_036984385.1 of Crenuchus spilurus. Taxonomy (NCBI): domain Eukaryota; kingdom Metazoa; phylum Chordata; class Actinopteri; order Characiformes; family Crenuchidae; genus Crenuchus; species Crenuchus spilurus. The sequence goes on along the minus strand of BRDA01014605.1, from coordinate 14,224 downwards.
CTTTTACAAGACAAAGGACTTAGCTAAATAGTTTAAATACTAAAATAAATGTCTGAAATCACTATAACACATGTACCACTAACCCCTTAACTTTGCTTTCAAGCTGTTGGCCTAGTATGCGCTGTCAAAGAGATTCCTGTAGATACGTCTCTGTGAAATAAAGCTTTAAAACAACAATCCAACCTCATTACCAAATAATAAGACTCAATAGAGAGCTGGCTGCCAAATGCTGAGGCCAAACACAGAGAGCTGAGTTTGAATGGGCCATTAGTACTCTCAGTGAAGGTGTTATGGACTTGAGAGGTAGCACGCAGTATGTGATGCTAATGACATGCTGAGCCTCTCCCTCTCAGCTCATATTAAGTCTTTACATGCAAACAAACCCAGAGATAACTGCTCATTTACAGCAACAGTTTGGCTTTCTCTCTGTCTCACTCTCTGTGAGGCTATGTTACTGTATATGTGCCATTACCAGCTCTCTGACTACACAAAGGCCTGAATACAATGAGCCAATTTCCACCCAGCACAAACATTTGAGAATTTGAGTTTATCATAATGATAAAGCCATCTGTTCACTTTCTTTCTTAGTAGAGCTTTGAAGTGCTGATTTTTTGTAATGCCTACATCTTACAAGTAAAGACTTGCTATCACAATTTACTTTAGGGCCACAGGTTTGATATATATCATGTGAAAACATATCATTGGTATTGAACAAAACAAAACAAATCACATAAATCCAAAATGCTAGCTTTGATATAACTGAGCATTTCTATTGGTTCATTATGTTCACATGACTTAAAGGCCAATTGCTGGTTTCTGATATCACAGTAATAGTATGTATTGTATTGTTGTACTGATACATGACATTGATATGATGTAAACAAACTATAATTACATACACATTATACTTATATAGCGCCTTTCTAGACACCCAAGGACTCTTTACAATCAACACACTTCATATACACACACACCGGCGAGAAGCGGCAGCCAGTCGCGCACAGCGTACTCTCAACCCGGAAGCGACCGTCCACCCCACCTGGAGGACTGCATCGAGCACTAGGGGATCACCCAGGACAGAGTGCCAACCATATCTGGGCAAACATACATACATACATTCATTCATTCATACACACCAGGGTAATGTTAGAGTATCCAATCCACCTGATCTCCATATTTTTGGACTGTGGGAGGAAACCGGAGTCCCCGGAGGAAACCCACGCAAACACGGGGAGAACATGGAAACTACGCTCAGATGCGGACTCGAACCCAAGACCTCAGCGTAATTACCATTTATGTTCCATTATTTTCTATCATACTTCACTCATCTCCACTGTCTACTCAGAGTTGACCAGTTTCTTGAGAAGTCACATCCCTCCATAACAATTTGGAATGAAATAATGGGATAGAACAGTACCAGAATAAAACAAAGCTGCTTTTTATGTACAATTTGATGTAGAGTGTATTGGACACATTAATCTTGGCATTCTATTTAAAGTAATACGCATTCTTGAGCATAACCTTTCCTCCAAAAACACAAGCCAAACACATCTTCAGAATGGATTGTTTAAGATACAGGCTGCCTTATTGAGTTGCACAAGATCTGTGTTTTTAATTTGTAATATAAATATAACAGCGCTCATGTTCCCTTGCTTGTCAGAAGCAATACGGTAGCAACGGGCACACTCTTCCGTAGCAACACACAACTGACTTGGAAAGGGATTTTAGATCCGGCCAACATAAATTCCTCCTGTTTGCCTTTGGATTGTCATGCTTCTCGCTGTGTTTATTTAGCATGCCATAGCGTCTCCTTGGTGAACCCAGACCCATGGTCAGGAGATGAGGGCGTGACCAAGGTGATAAATCACTATACTGATACATTGAAATACTCTCTGGCAGTCAGAGACATAGAGGCTGTCTGGCTTCTGTACAAGTCACTTATGACTTCACCTTGCTGAACAGAACACCACAGAAGGATCAGTTTCAGTCTGAGAGTAGAGCGCCCAGCATCTTTTCTATGATGGTATTTTTGTATCAATGCTGCCAGAGCACTTGTGACCTTGAGAAAGTGTGTAAATCTCTTCATTTTCATTGTGACTGTGGTGAAAGGTTATTCTTTCTCACTGCTTCACCCCAACAGCACCCAGAACCTTTCACACACTCTCAAAAAGCTGCTCCCGCGATCCATTCATTCAGAGCTCTCATAGATGCTAGGTTTACCACTGGGATGCTTTAGCTGCCTTTGTGTTTGTAGGGGTTGTAAAGAAACAGTAAAGGATTCCTATTGTCTGTAGCACTTCTCACAACAAGTCCTTGAAAGCTAATATGCTACCAATTGATACATTTTTTGCTAGCTTGTTTGCTTCTAGCCGATGCGGTAGTAGAGTTTCTCTCCACATATTGTCCTGGAGTGAATATAACTTGAAGCAGAGTCAGGATCCAGTTGGCACAGAGGGAATCAGCACTGATAATTAGCTACATTTAAACACAAGGCCTGTTCAGTCTTTTTAATTAATGCATTGTGTTGTAACAGGTTTCATTGCAGGTTTTACAGGTTTAAACCAGTACAGATAGCAAGCTTTGATCTGTTCTTTATGCGCATGTTCTCCATTTCAGGTGTACATTTACCAGAAGGGGATTGCCAGGCAGTTTCAGAGGGCCACAGACATGTGACTGTACATCTTATTATATGTTTGCAATTAAAATGATGACTTTGGATGTTACAGGCTCTTGTTGTGACAGTGTTCCTGTGGAGAATGAATGAGTGCAGAAAGTTTTGCCTTCAAAAGGGAATTACCAGAGAACTTTCAAGTCCATGTTAGTAAAGATGAGCAATTTACCAGTGGATCTTATTATACGTTTATGTTGAAAATTAAACCTTGCTCTTGTTCAGGGGATTTTCCACTTGGGAGGTGACGGTAATAAGCCACCGAACAGACAGTGTAATTTGCTGTGAGCTCTGAGACATGGTGATAAGGGGGGAGACCAAGAAGGTCTCTTTGAAAAATTCAGCACTGACTCCAGGAACACCTGGATTCTTTTCAAAACTACAAAGCATAAAGAAAAGGGGGGGGGGGGTAGCCCTGGTACTGATTAACCAAGCTACCCTCCTTCCTCCTGCCACTGAAGGAGAATACACAAAGAGCAAATCTCCTCAGGAGAAAAGAAAACGCACACACATGCACATGAATTATCCAGCACTGGATCAGTAGAAGATGTCTGCTCTCCTTCAGGGCATCTGAGAGATTTTACAGTGGAAAAAAATGAAGAAAAGAAGGGCTTCCAAATACTAAACACATTTCCTGTAAGTCACTGGCAATGAGCAAAATCTGTGTTTATGTTTACACATACATAAAGCCAATATCATTCAAATGACATTAAACTACACTTAACTACATTAAACTTCTACACACATCACTCAAGTATTCGGTTTCATGGCACTGTGTTGGTTCTTGGATCCAGAGCTTAGTCTATGAATATGAAGGCGGATGGCACTTCACACCCCTTCTTTCAGCAACCTCAGAGCTTTCTGCCTATTTCTAACTTATACTGGTTCAACTTATTGTCAGTAATCATAATTCAAATCCAATATAACCATATTTACATACTGTAAATAAAATAAACACACCTCTGATTACATTTGTAGAAATATCTTTTTATTTCAAAAGTACATTTTAAGTTGTCAAACAATGCTTCAAAACAATGAAGAAAAAACGAGGAAGAATATATAAATATGTCTTAGTATTTACAAAACATACATTGTCCTAAAAAAGTATAGCTTTCTACGTCTAGCTTTACATGATTACATATCAAACTTCATCCTTTGATAACATCTTTTAATGAGATTTTGGACTCGTTCCTCCCCACTGAGCGTGCTTTGACTCTTTTGTTCCTGCCCTATTAACTCAGTCACAGTCCATCAGCTAAACGTGTGCAAGGCCGTGGTCTTCAGCCTAAAGGTGGTAGAGTCTGTCCAGCCGACTGTAGAGCAGTATGGGTAAATGGAGAAGGGGTTAAAAAAAGGCCCCCTGAGGCTTTCTGTGTTCTCTCAGAGGCTCCTCCGGGGGAGGAGATTTACACTGACCCAGCTGACCCCGTACGCTTGGTCAACCAACAGCGAGGCTCAGCGGACTACCATTCAACTCAGTACAAGTGCTTTTGTCAAACATCCCTAAAAATCATTTACAAAAAGGATATCTTCAGTTTGCAGAGATGTCTATGATTACACAGTTCTGCAGTCCCTTAAAGAGCACATAGTTTTTGCTGGATAAGGGAAGACAGCTTCAGAGATGTTTGTCTCTTTACATGTGTTTCTCAACCCAATATAGAGGGTTAATTTAGGTTACAACCAAGTTCATCAACCATTTTATCCCCTCACAGAGGTCCCTGGTTCTCCACAGCAGTGTACTCGGTCTCAGACACATGTGAAGCATCAATCAGCCTGGCCAGGCCTGTTTTGGTGGAGTACTTGAAGATGAAGGCCTTCATTAGGTCATAGCGGTAGTTCTTATTGACAAAGTTGTAGATGACAGGGTTGAGGCAGCAGTGGAGCAGAGAGAGGCACTGTGTGAGATGCATCGCTACATACAGGACATTCTCCAGTGCACAGCTGAAAGGTAGCATATTGAGCAGCGCCAGCGTGTCCAGCAGTAAGGTGCCGTGGTAAGGCAGCCAGCAGACCAGGAAGACCACAATGTAGGTGAAGATCAGGCGCCGGCCGAGGCGTCGCTCCTGGTCAGCTGAAGGCTGGACTGCTCTTGCCAGGAGTACGTAGAAGACAGCAATGACAGGGAAAGGGACCGCAAAGCCCAGGATGATGAAGCTCATTTGGACGCCTATGGTCCACTCGCGCATGCTCTCAGCTGGGTACATGGGCCGGCACACTGTACCCTCAGAATGTGAAGACTTGACCGCCTGAAGGAAATAGGTCTCAGGAAGGGCAGCCAGCAGTGCCAGCAGCCACACGCCCACGCAGATCAGCTGCCGGATCCATCTTTTCTTGCCTTGGCCAGTGGCGTCCCCGAAACGGGCCACAGAGAGGTAGCGGTCCACGCTCATGCAAGCCAGGAAGAAGATGCTGCTGAAGAGGTTAACACTGAAGACTAGGTGCGTGAGCTTGCACATGGCATCACCAAAAGGCCAGTGGCCATGCTGGAGCAAGGAGCTCACAGACACTGGGAGGGTGGCCACTACACACAGGTCAGCTATGGCCAAGTTGAGGATGTACAGGTGTGTCTCATGGCGTTCCCGCTTCCCAGCTCGAATGTTCACCCACACCACCAAGGCATTGGCAGCCGAACCGATGACAAAGATGAAGATGTAGAGAACGGAGAGGGCATAGAGCAGGGCCCGCTGACTGAAGGCATTTTGACACACCATTGTCTCCACATGTGAGCCATTGTCATCCAGGAAGGAGAAGTTCTGCTCTGACAGCAAGTCCATCAGATCCGTCAGGTCATTCATGTTGGTCATGTTGGTTCACCGTCCTCACCGGAAGTGACCTGCAACGTTAGACATCAGCTGGTGAGTTTTGAGACAGGGTTCAATTAATGCTGGCAGGACAGAAAAATGTGTAACAAAGAAAGTTTATTTTTAAAAACAACACACATAATCCGAACCATCTCAAACACACCAGGGGCTCTGTGTCAGAGGGCAAGACCTCATGCAGTTTGGAGAATTTTTTTCTGCCCTGACGGCTGCAGACAGCCATTTCCCAGGGTTGCCGGGCTGTTGCTTTTAATCTATCAATAGCATGGCCAGTTTGGACAATCGCTGCCAAAGGATCAAAGAGGGGATTATCAGGAGCTGAGTCTCACAGCCAAATGCATCTGAGAGTAATCAGTGAATATCGCGTGCCTGACAGAAAGAATGCATGCTCAGAGCATGGGGCTACACAAGCCTCTCCTCTTAGACTCTTATCAGTGCATTCTATCTCTACACTGTGCTGTCTCTCTCAGTCCATTAAAGAAAACAGATAGCTGATACACAACATCACAGATATATCAATACATACAGTATATGATGAGAACTCCTGCATATTGTATTCTGTGGCTGCAGAACGTGACTAGCTCATCACATATCCTGCTAACATAGTGCAGGTAATTCTGTACGCCACAGACTGCTGTTCAGTCTTTAAGCAAACTGTGATGATTCTATAAACACTGGTGTGAAAGCAACAAGCTGAGACTGAGACAGGGTGACACGGAGAGAGGAAGAGTGTTGCTTCTCTGACACCAGGAGGTGAAAAGTTCCATTCTAGACTTACATCCAGCATGCAAACTGAGCTCTGAACTGACCAAGAACATAAGGAAGCTGATTCATTCATGCAGAGCTGGGAGAATTCATTGACCTGCATTTCCCTGATCACAAAAGTCCAGTCAGAGTATTTTACTGAGAAAAGTCCACAGCAACGTTTAGAAACAGATCAAAGCCTAAATCTACTAAAGCAAATGTCTGAAGTCCAGAGTAGGAACAGTGTCATTTTGGGAATTTTTAAATAACGTCTCTTCTTTCAACAGGACATCCCAGTTCTGCGTGAGAAATCATCAGGTGATATAACCTGTTTAAGCCTGTTTATTTTCATTCCATTTAGACCCCGAAACAGTGTCAGTGCCCAGCCTTAATGCCATTTAAGAGAAACATGAGAGGAGACCCAGCTGTTCTTAATGTACCCTCTGATCCTCACTTACTACAAGATGAAGTGACCACTCTAGTCCCTCTGAAACAAAGGCAAGTTGCTTTTTACAGCTCTCTGCCCACATTAGTGGAGGGAGACAAAGTGGGCAACTTAAAGCACTAACCTGACTCATCAGGTGCAATAAAACGTGGTGGTCTCTGAGTGCTCCCCCACCCACCTTGTTGTTAAGATGTTGTGTTTACACTTTTCAAATACTGCCGCACCCCCCCACCCTTACCTGATTCTTCAGCCCCGGGCTGCAAATGCACTGGTCAGCACAAAGAGCTCCCTGTGTGGACCCGACCACTCTCACCACAGTCCCCCTCTCTCACCCCACCCCTCACTCTCTCCTTAAATCCCCTGAAACTCAGCATTGTTTCCTTTTAAAGTACTGTCTCACTCATTTAAGACTGGGCTGGTCACTCAGAGTGTCCAAGAGACCTAAAGTAAGCAGTTCAAATTCAAATGAGCTTTAAAAGAGACAATATTCAAAAAGACACAAAGACTAAAATGCTGAAATGTCATGAGGTTCTTCAACAAGACTAGGCTTTAACTATCAAATACAGTACTACTGTAAGAGTAAGACTGGTACTAAAAACATGTTTCAACGGTTCTTTAGTAAAAAAAATGATTCTGTATAGAACCATGAACACTCAAAGAACCCAAAGGGTAAAGGGTTTTTACATGATAAATGGTTCTTCAGATTGATGAGGAATGTGCTGTACATGGTTCTATATAGGACTATTTTGAAAACAGGTCTATATAGCACCAAAAAGGGTTCTTCTATTATTACAAGCTTGACATTGTAATGATAACAGAACACTTTTGGGGGATATAGAACCATTGTCAAAAAGGTTCTGTATTAAACCATCTACAATACTTTCCTCACCAGTCTGAAGAACCCTTTCACCATGGAAAGAACCCTTTATTCACACGAAGGGTTTTTGAGTGTTCATGGTTCTGTATAAAACAAATTTCTTTACTAAAGAACCCTTGAAGAACCATCTTTTTAAAGTGTGAATTGGTTCAACATAGTACTTATAAGTACACTGTTTCCTTTATATAACAAACTCCCAAGTTAACACAAACTCTAAAACTAGCTGTGAGTAAAGCTTCAGTATATCTAGATCTTCGTTATCTGTTGGAACATTATTACATATCACATATTAACCACAGAGAGGCTGTTAACCTGTAACCCTGTAAACACACAACAGTCAGCCTTTACAGAGACACATTTAAGGCTAAACTCATCTGCCTGACTGTCCTGCAGGTTCTCAGGGCTCAGAGCTGCTCTGCCAGCCTGTAAATCAGCACCACACAAACTGCCATCAGTGCCCAACAGCCACATGTCATGTCTCGCGCTGCTGTCCTACTTCAGCTGAAGCTCCTGAACCCCTGAAGGGAAAGTGAATGACAGTCCTTACGTTAGTGCGGCTGCTGCTCGGTTCTGGGTGTTCTCAGCGTTGATGGGACGTCCCGAATGTTTCCACTAGACTGCTGGTCCTGATGGGTAACGACTGAGACAGCAGACTGTCGTCTTTGGCGCAGAAGTTGATCTCGAAACTGCAGCGCTCGCGCTCCCGTGCGCGCTCATATAGGCGCGGGATAGCGCCTCACGAGGCCGCGCGACACAGTTCCACCCCCCATGCCCCGCCCCTCCCCTCTCCGCGCGTGAACAAAGAGCGAGTCCTCATCACAGAAGCTTTCAAACGTGCAGTACCAGTCTAAAGTTTGGACACACCTACACATGAAGGGCTTTCCTTTGTTCTCACTACTGGCACATTTACACACTTTACAGTATCGTGAAAAAGTTCACTTGTGTTCATACTTTAATTCAAAACGTAAAACGTTTATATTCATTACACATAAAGGGACATTTTAAGATTTTGTGTTTGAATAGTAATTTACCCAAACTCAACGTAAAACAACTAAATGCTTGAAATGTCAATTTACGTGTAGGCTAATGAATACAAAATATATGACATTTTACCTTTTTAAATTAAAAGTATGAACACAAATTAACTTTTTCACAATACTGCCATTTTAAGTTGTACTGTATTCACATTTTAGAATAATAACAACAATTAGAATATAATAAAAATGTTCATTTGTGTTTATAACTTAATTCAAAATGTCATATTATATATATATATATATATATATATATATATATATATATATATATATATATATATATATATATATATATATATATAATGACATATTAAGCCTTTTACTGTTTAAATGTTGATACTGTTTGAATATGATTAACTCAAACTCTAAATTAAATTAATAATCTAATTAGATATTCTGGATTTCAGATTTTCATGAACTATAAGTCATTTTGATCAAAAGATCAAAGATGTGTGACTTTAAGTGTAATACAGTTTAAAAGGGTCAGATTTTTAAATTAAAATATGAACTCAAGTGGACTTTTGTCATAATAATTTAAAAGAGTTGGTTCTTCAAGAGTAAAGAAAATGGTTCTCTATACAGAACCCAAAGGGTTGTTTTCATGGTGAAAGGGTTCTTTAGATTGATTTTAAAAAAGTGCTGTAGATAGTTCATTGTCGAAACCTTTTGAAAAATGTTCTATATAACATCAAAAAGGGTTCTTCTATTATTACAAACGTGTAACTACAGCAGAACCATTTTTTGTGACTGTATAGAACCCTTTTCAAAAAGCTTCTAGATCCATCTTCAACATATTCCTCATCAAGCTGAAGAAACCTTTTACCATGCAAAGAACCATTTGGTTCCTTGAGTGTTCATGGTTCTATATAGAAACACTTCATTTTCTAAAGAACCATTGAAGAACCATCTCTATTAAAAGTGTAGTACAAAAAATATCATTTATGCTGATTTAAAAAAAGTGTTAAATAAATCAACTTAACTCTCCAAAGATTTGAAGTAGTAGCAAGCCTTTCCTCTGTTGACAGCTTTGCACACTCTTGACATTCTTTCAAGCAGCTTCATGAGGAGCCACCTGGGGTGCTTTTCCAGCAGACTTGAAGAAGTTCCACATATGCTGAACAGTTGTTGACTGCCTGAGGAAGCACATTTTACAAATAATAATAAAAACGCTGCACATGGCCATCAACTTTGCTGTTCACATTTTTCTTGGCAAAAAATTCAGAGCATTGCCTTAGGTCACAATGTCTTTAAAGTTATAAAAGATTTTTGGACATTGGACCACAAATATGACGTGGGAGATATGCAGTTGCTTCTATTCATTAGGTGGCTTTATGGGCCAGCTTCTCTCTGGAGTTATGTCTGCATTTGGAGCCACATAATATTTTCTTTCTCATTTTAAGAGTCTGCAGTTGCCACCCAAAAGCCCTTGTTTGGTGTTTGTCATAGAGAAGGAGCCATCAAATGTTTTAACTCCCTTTTTTAAAGGTCATAATGGTTGCCTCATAGCTTTTCTTTGAGGTTCTGCAATGCAAAACAAGCCACAAAACATTTTACTTCACATTTTTAGAGGCTGCAGTTGTAGACAGATGGATGGCTAGTGGGATTACTATTCCCCTAAACTGCAGTGTTTTATTTTTAGAGGCTGCATTGGTCGATTCTTGGATGGTAGGCCTCCTATTCCTTCAAACCACAACGTTTCATAGCTTGCAGAAATAGATTAAAAGGACAAAAATTTTGTTCACATTACTTTGATGCTATTACCTTTGCCATTTAATTGTCCACAAATGCTCCAATCCTCCTGAAAAAAAATTGTTTGCAGGCAGTGGTTGCTGACCAATAGCAATCGCTAGGCCACAACCCTCAATGGTGGAAATTATTAAAAAAATGAAAATAAGAATTTTTTTAAAAAATAAGCAATACCACCATATTTTAAGTATGTGTGTGCTAAACATACACAAAAACATTTAATGTATAAAATATATTGGGGGAAATAAGCTTCCTGATTTATTCTCTCTCTCTCTTCTGAGGTGACAAAAATATCAGCCAGTCAGAGAAGCAGCAGCCAATCACTGACTTACTGACACAAGATACTCACATAGTAGCAACAGAAATTTAGCCAATCAGTGTCCTCCAAAATGTTGTCTAAAGGAGCTTCATTTATCACCACAGCAGAGTCAGTCAGTGGTTTTAGGAACATCTGACATTAATACAGACTCTGTAAATGTCTAATATTTAGTCTTAATAGTGTTTTTACTCATTTCATTGTGTATGTTTCTGAACCAGACTCAGTTGGTAATCTCATGATACATACTGTAGTTTATATCTTTACACATTTACATGTAATGACAGTTTTCATTAACTATTAGTTTTTAATGACAATTAAATAGTTAGTGACTTTTTCACAGATATCCTGCAGTTTGTGTTAAATAATAATGGGATTGTTGTGGAAACTTACTGAATATGGCTAAAACAGTCCCACCTACAATATTTTTCACCAGCTGACACTGTTTGCAGGGCAGCAACAGGTGAATTTTTTGTTGTTTTTCCTGTTCCGAGTTTCATTTTTCATACATCCTCTTGGCGCTGGCTCAAAGGCCTTCAGAAAAGGATTCTTTAAATAGGCTCAGGAGGATTCACCTGTTGTTGAAGGCTTCAGCTGGCCACTAGTCTATTTAAGGGTGTATATGCTGGCTCAGGGCCACTCTCTATTGTGGCAGGAGAGAATGGGATTTGAAATGATAAGAACTACTGAAGTCAAATGCTACTTTGATTAGGTTTATTGTCAAAAGAAGTGAATAGATTTGATATAAAGCCATGATTGTTGTAAAGAGTGAATAGATTTGACATAAGTCCAAGAGGATATGAAAGGTGAGAAAATGTTAATTATGAACAATAAACTTTCATTACTTTAGCAAAGTAAAGAAATTTCCATCTCTTGTCCGAGTGAGTTCTTGCCAAGAAATGAAGCAACCTAGAAAATGAATGTGCAGTGATGCAAGAAAAAAATAATCAAATAAATTGTATGCCAGATTCATGAGCTGACCCAGTTCCCATGTCATGGCACATTTCTCCAATAATACCTTTAGTGTATTAAAAATTCGGTGCATGAACACTGCGTTTTTGTGACTCAAGCATACATGTGGCATTTGCTGCAGCATGTTGACTGAATGAATATCCAAATCCATTCAGCTTTTGCCAGTATTCTTCTTTGGCTGAATGTATAATGGGGAAGGAGGTGGATCAGTATGACTTGAATGCATAAACAAATACAAGGCATTAGCAACACCTGACCAAACAATACAAAAACATTTCCTGTCTATTAGTACCAAACTGCTGCCGGACATGGGAAACATCCATTTGAGACCAGAAACCAGAACCTGCTGCAGGGAATTTCCAGCATAACAGTTCCCACAGATTATAAAATACAATTTAAAACCACCATGCATTAAATAGATGCAAAATAACAATTATGTGTAGTGGCTCTCCAGTACTGTAGAACAGGAACAAGAATGGGGGTATTTAGCTGAGGAAGAAGCTGGAACAGCAGTCCAATGAACACATTAACAGCACATTTGGTTTCTGTTAGCCTTCCAGCGTGGAAAAGCCAGAAATTGTCCAAATGAAGGATTGTTGAGGAGGGGAAAAACTTTTCCTATTATTAAGCCATTCATGAGGCCAGAACTCTGCATTCCTCATGTCAGTAAAAGCTGAGCAATGTCTCACAGGTATGACCATATCTATTTGGTTCAATATCTCAGACTACCGGTACATAGAGGAATCATTTATTTCAGTGTCCAGTGTGCAGAATTATTATTGTGCATCTTCACTTTATATGCAATTTAAGTATCAACCTTGTTTCAACCAACCAAAGCTATGCCAGCTTTAGTCTATGGTCTTCAGAGGACTTCATCTTCTGACCTTCAGTCCTCTGAAGACACTGATACATGGGAGCAGTTTCAATCTCAACTCTGATTGAAGACAGAACATCAGGAGGAGGTTTAGTGTCTTCTAGAGTCAATCAAGTGGGTTGATCTCCTCCTTATCCATCTCCAATCAAAACTGAAAATAATCTAAAAAATACAAATGAATAATGTATTTGAGCTCTGTATAGTACTGTATTGTATTTCTGTGAATGATAATGTGAGTCACAGTTTTTTATAAATGGTTCTTAAAAATATTGAACAGGTTTGATCTGTTTTCAGAAACTCCTTCTGTATTATACGGTGAACAAGGAAAGAAGGGTCTTTAGGAGGAATTTTCCAGACCACTCTGTTGCTGGGGGTGTACTTTTCTGCAGAGTTTAGCTCTACATCTGATTCATCTCATTATTGTCTTCAGAAGTCCTTGATTAGTTGGATCAAGCATGTTAATCCTTCAGGAAGTGGGACACTGACCGCTGTTTTAGTCTAAACAGCCAATAACTAACCCTGATTCAGCACATCTGATCTGTTTAATTATTGTTGTCATGATTATAGATGGAAGTGGATTAGACTTGGTTTTAGAGGTGAAAGTATAAACAGATCTCCAGGAGAGGGCTTGGTGACCACTGGTCTGAACTAATATCATGTCAGCAGGTGATTGCTGCCTCTCTGTCGCTGGCTGTGTAGTTCTTTACTAGAGAACGGTTTCTTTGGAAGAGAACATCAATGCGTGACGGATCATGTAGCGCTCATATAATAAACCATTGTCCGTGCAGAGAGCACCGTGAACATGGCTGATCATGACTAAACAAGCGTCCACTGATGAGTTTCAGACAAACACGGCAACAGTCAGCACCTTGAGTATATATACACCTGTCACTTCAGAGCAAGTCCCAAATCAAACACTTTACTTAGCTTATCCTCCTCTTGTGGGGTAAAATAGAGATTTTTTAAAATTATGTCAATAATACTGAAACCCTCCTGCCTCTGTACATGCGCCTCTTTTGTTTACCTTTATCCATGTGCTCTCTGTTTGTTCTCGCCTTCCACATGTCTTGTTCACGTCATGTCTCCTCCCCCACTTATGTCACGTCAGTGTACAGCCCTGCCATCTCATTACATGTTAATTATTCTTCCCTATAAAGTTTCCCTAGTGTGTCACAGTCATTGTCTGTCATTATACATCTACCAAGTCATTGTATGTATTCAGAGCACAGTTCCCTACAGTGTTTATTTTTTCTTCCTGCTTCAGCCTCGTTGTGACAAATTATCATAAACAAATATTTAGTACACAATGGTTGTGTTTACCATTCTAAGTTTGTAGAGCATTATTATGATTAAACTTTATTTTCTCATGTTTACAATACCAATATGCACACTTGAAATATGTGCTTTGATAATAGTTTTATATATATATATATATATATATATATATACAAACCGGATTCCAAAAAAGTTGGGACACTAAACAAATTGTGAATAAAAACTGAATGCAATG
>BRDA01014604.1:88801-108640 GCA_036984385.1 Crenuchus spilurus | reverse complement strand
CAACCTCAATAAACACTATTAATCACTAGAATAGGAGATATTAGTCCATAAACAACCTCAATAAACACTATTAATCACTAGAATAGGAGATCCATGCAAGCATTTTTAAATAAGTTTTAAAAAAAGAAGAAATATAAATGCAGTAACCTTACAGTTATTGTTGCTTACAGACTTAGTAGAATTGCTCTTAATCTTAGTCTTTTGTTATTAAAAGGTGCATAAGGCTGTTCAGAAGTACTGACAATTTCCATGATGTAATCAGGAAAAGTATATCAATGCCATCTTAATGTAATATTGACCACCCCTGCACTCTATATCACCAAACAGAAGCAATGGCCTTAGCTAACAACTACTCAGTCCTAATCCTGTTCCCCAAATCAGCAGCAGTATTTTGAACACCTGCTCTGTTGTAACTATCCGCCTTCATGCAGGAAAATCTGCTGTCTAAGTGTGGAGAGAGTCCCCATTGGGCCTTACAAGACCATCTCTGTGTTGCACCTGCAGTCTTTCATTCTCCCGAGATTTGTCTCTGTGGTAGGCTGCTTGTCTCATCAGGTCATATTTAGGCAGGGATTGCCTTTGCCCAGAATGCTGAACGCATGTATTTTTGGCCCATCAATTTAGTCTTTATGATGCTGTGAAGCTGTGGGTGGAAGGATGAGGAAGAGTCAATGGTGTGCTGGGGTGTGCAGTTCTTTGCTCCAAGAGCAAGCATGTGTAGTGTTGACATGTTTTTACAGATTCTTCTCAAGCAGGCCCACAAACCATATGTTAATTTCAACTGTGAAATTCATGAGCACTATAGACATATTTCATAAATGTTGCTAAATGTTATGGAGTGTGTGTGGGCTGGATAGAGCAAAGATGAAGCTACATCTTATGACTGCCTGCCACCAATGTGTATCTTTGTGTAATTCCAGCCAGCAATGGTCTTGTGGTGAGAAAATAACTGATGAAGAACCAGGTGAAGAACCAAAGAACATCCATCCATCTATCCATTATCCCACCCATTTAATCCTTATCAGGGTTGTGGTTAGTCCCCTACCCCCTCACTGGGTGCAGGACAGGGCATTACACTATCCCAATCAAGCCCAGGACAGGGCGCCAATCCATCACTGGATGCACACACACACATGCACACACAGACAATTTAGAGTACCCAATTTTATTTAGCAAGTACACTACAAGTATACTTACTTGGGACTAAATTGGCCCACTTTAAGTTCAAGTACATAAAAAGTAAACTGGAAGTATACCCAAATAAGTATACTTGTAGTGTACTTGCTAAATAAAAGTACACTTAGGGAAATACTTTTATTATACTTAAGTATACTTAATAACATGTACTCGACGTATACTTCTTTTTGGTAAGGAAGGTCCAGGATCCGAGTCCGGGATTAAGCGGATAAGAAAATGGATGGACTTGTCTCACAACTGGGAAGTTGGAGCAAGTGTTGTTAGCAACAAGCTAGCCAGTTAATGTGATAGGAGTGAAAACTAACATTCACAATCAAGTTGTCTTCTCAAAATGAACTTTATGGATAATGTTATCTAACTACTGCAATTTGTATGTTGAATAATTTTAAGTAATTCTCATTTGAAAGTAGAACAATGACTGATTTGATGTAATACACTTAGCTTGGAGTTGAAAAGACTTTAATCTTTAGTTTCCAAGTAAGAATTCACTGTTATGATGGTATTTACTTTTTTTTCTCTCTCTCTTTTCCTTTAAGTGGACGTTTGGTAGTCTACACATTTTGAGATTAAAACACAGCATAAGCCTGTCAATTAACTGCTGAGTTGAATCTGATGAGTTTGAACTAGAAAAACGATTTTTTCCACTCTGGTTTAAAGGTTATCACAGATCAAATAACAAGCACGGCATCATGTAATGCCAAAAAATATCTGTTTATATTTAATTGAATAAAAATGTCAACATTATTTATAAGGTTAGTCATATTAGCCGAGGGGGAAACAGGGGATTAACATTTTCTGTTTATCTACACTGAATAAAAATATAAACACAACACTTTTGTTTTTGCTCCCATTTTTCATGAGCTGAAATCTGGATGTGGAGGTCCTGGGCTGGTGTGGTTTCATGTGGTCTGCGGTTGTGAGGAACATTCAATTCATGGACAACAGCTCTGGTGGACATTCCTGCAGTCAGCATGCCAACTGCACACTTCCTCAAAACTTGGCATTGTACTGTGTGGTGAAACTGCACATTTTAGAGTGGCCTTTTGTTGTGACCAGCCTAAGGCACACCTGTATATTAATCATGCTGTCTAATCGGCATCTTGACATGTCACACCTGTGAGGTGGATGGATTATCTCGGCAAAGGAGAAGTGCTCACCAACACAGGTTTAGTCAAATTTGGGAACAATATTTGAGAGAAAAATAACTTTTGTGTACATAAAAAATTCTTATATTGTTGAGTTCAGCTCATAAAAAATGGGAGCAAAAACAAAAATGTTGAGTTTATATTTTTGTTCAGTGTATGTCACCTATTATGGATTTTTGTGTTCTGGATCTGGATTAATAAGGTAATGTAAGATGCTAATAATAATAATTTTTATCCCAAATTTGTCTTTTACCTACCATGATACTACCATATTGGTATCACTACTGTGGTGAATAGTCCACCATCCATTAGTGTAAAGTAACTGATGGTCCCTACCCATTGGTGAATCAGGTAAGAGGGGGACTATGAAATAAGGGACACAATCAATATATTTACACCTGCAAAGTGCACTTATGTGTTAGATGTACCTTATAAAATGGCCAATGAGTGGTGCATTAGGTGAGGATACATCATCAACTGACAACCCAAGGTAGGGCAATAAAATCATAAATTACAATACAACATGTAAGCAACAGTGCAAAGTCAAAAATAAATCTAATACATTATACACAATGCCATAGTAAGAATGTAAGATGAACTGTGTAAATTATATGTAAACTGTAACAGCAGCAGGACATAATGTGAATGATGGGTACCCATTGCAGATTGCAGCAAAATAATATATTACAGCAGGGATCTAATGAACAGTCCTTGACTAGTAAATGGACGGTCCAGAGAAAGAGGCTGTCATGTGATAAAGTGGCTCATGTGAAGGGGAGCATTTGAATTGTGCTAGCCACTTTATCACATGGCAGCCTCTTTCTCTGGACTGTCCATTTATCACTCAAGCACTGTAAAAGAAGTCAATGCACTTTAGGGTTCATACTCTCACTTATCGTCTTGCCTCGTTCAGCCACTGTAGCTAATCAAACTTTGTCGAGGTTGCTCGAAACGATCACAGCAGGTTGCCCATCATGCCCACTTCAGCTAGCATGTTTACTTAGCCAAAGGTTAATCAGTACATGAGTGATGAGGAGCATTTGCGTGCACTGCGCCCCCACTGCAACGTCACGTTGTCGGCTTAGCAGATGCCTCTTCGTGGAGCGCTGTTAAGGCTTGTTCTGTAGAGGCTAATCAACACCTGCTAGCGAGTTAATTAAGCTGCTTTTGGATGGAGAAGCAGGCATATGAACTGTTGTGTAATGAGTGCTAAGAACAACTGTGCAACTACGGGGGAATTTCATTTGCAGCCTGACCTTCACTGATGTGAGCTTTGGGCTGTAGAGTTTTAGGTGGAGTCACTTTGTTGTCTAGGCCACAATTATGTGAGCTTCACTATGGTGTAAAATGTAATGGAACAGATAACAGTCTCCATATGGCTCAAACTGTCTCAATATGAGTTCAAACAATGTCCATAACCTTGTCCAGAATTCTAGGGCATGCTTTTGAGTTAGATTTTAGAGATAAGATAAGATAATCCTTTATTAATTCCACAGCTGGGAAATGTGCAATGTTACAGCAGCACAGGAAGAGGAAACATGTCAAAATATATAGACAATATATAAAAAATCTATATATTGTATACAAAAATGACAGAAAATAAAAATAAAAAATAATACTAAAAAAAGAAATTTTATATATATAATCTAGTGAAGCTGAGATCAGAGGAAATGTGGTTTCCCCTTAAGTGTATGTTGTGACCAATACAGTTGCACAAGGATACACTGATATGTAGTGCTCAATGAGCTCATCATGGTTTATAAATGTGTATCACAACAAGACTGTACAAAAGGACATATCCAGTCCCTATTTATTTATTAGGACTTTCCTATTGCCATCTACTGGGCGGGTCACAAACTGCACAATTTAAAGAGGCCTATCTCACTTTCATTGGCTAGCAGTGAAACACAGAGTTCATTTTAAGATCCTCTTATTTGTTTTTAAAATCTATAATGGATTAGCTCAACATTAAATCACTGATTTGATGTTTCCACATTCTGATTCCTTTCAGTTTCCATTTCAAGTCTCAAAAAATTCAAAGGCTTTTGCCTGGGGCTCCAAAATAACAAAGTGCACCCCCATGTGTTTGAGTAAAATTAACCTTTGTGTTCTGTTCTATAAATTATTAACATGTCTCTCTCAAAAAAAAATCTAAATATATAAATTGGTCAGAATAACAAAAAGATGCAGTGTTTTCAGACTTCAAATACTGCAAAAAAAAACAAGTTTTTTAAACAACACAATACACACAATAAAAATAAAATACTATTGGTTTAACTTAGGAAGAAGTCAGTCAGTATTTGGTAAAAAAGCCTGATTTGTTCATCATCTGGACCAGTATTTCATATTACTGTTGAGTGACTTAATGACACTCCTGGAGGACAAAATTCAATCAATCACTCAAATTTATTTATAAAGCGCTTTTTACAACTGATGTCACAAAGCAGCTTTACAGGGTTAGTAATAACAGACATCAAATCATTAATCCCTAATCCCCGGTGAGTAAGCCAACGGCGACAGTGGCAAGGAAAAACTCCCTCAGAGCTGGAGGAAGAAACCTTGGGAGGAACCAGACTTACATGGGGGACCCATCCTCCTCTGGTCTGCTAATTCTAAGTTTGTGATAAATCATAATCATATGATGTTGTTGTAATGTTCAGGTGAACTGATATGGTGACAGTAGTGGGACAGGAATGATGATAGTGGTAGCAATGATAACGGCCAGAAAGTCCATTTGAACTCCAATGTGGGCAGTAGAGTAGTGCATCTGGAGCAGGCCACAGTAGCTGGTCATTGGTGGGCATCTGATCCAGGGAAGCATCATGGAGAGAATAGTAATCAGCCTTCCATCAACCGTGTACCGGAGCGGTGGGCAATCACTCACTCGGAAAGAGACAAAAAATTTAATTAGTTCTGTTTGGATTTATAGAACACAAGGATTATGAGACATATCAGAGTGTGACTATTGACTCCGGCAGAACTATTTAGAACAGCCTACCTAAAAGGAGAGAGCCAGAAGGTAAACAGGCATGGGAGCTCCCCGAGACACTGACATCCCTCTGCTCACCGTCAACAAACCTGAGTGACCGCGTGAGCAGTGGTATGACAGCCCCAGCATCTCAGTTCACTATAAATCCCTACGCCAGTGCACCCCTGGACCTACAACCTTTCTATAATGTAAAGTATTAATTACCAAAAGCTAAACTCATATTCATAAAATTCAAACACTTCAGCTTTGTTCATTCACCTTCCTCTCATCACATTGCAGTGGTTTCATATGAGGTTCAGGTCTGGAGATTGGGCTGGACATTTAAAATGGTTTTGTAGTATCTTCATTTAGTGTGTGTGTGTGTGTGTGTGTGTGTGTGTGTGTGTGTGTGTGTGTGTGTGTGTGTGCGTGTGTATGTGTGTAAACTGCAAGAAAATAAAGTACATGATTTTCACGAGCTGCCAAACTTTGAAGAACCAAAGAAAATGATATGAAAATTGTCTTCATGTTCACAGACTAAATGAATTTATTATTTGATATGGCTCGCAATGATGATCAAGATTAAATGCAACACAATTCCTACTTGACTTTCTAAATCTAATACACTGAAAAATGAATCAGATGTTAGCAAGAGAACACCTATTATATATAGCCAATATATGTAATATTTCTCATAATAAAAGTGTATTATAACATGATTCAGGCTATTTCTACACTTAGACACACTTTATTGTCATTTTGCATACAGCAAGTGTACAAAGACTGAAATTTTGTTGCAAACTGACTCAGCACAGGATTGAATTAAAGACTATATTAATATCAATAGAATATGAAATTGTAACCATCCCACCATAGCCTTGTCCCTGGTCTCATCTCTGTTCACATACCTTGTTTGTTTATGTTTCCCATGTGCCTTCTTGTCACCATGTGCTTTTGTTTATGCTTTCCACATGTCTTGTTCACGTCATGCCTTGTTCATTGGACAGCCCTGCTGTTTCATTATGTCTTGATTAAGTTTGCTATAAATTAATGTATAAAAATAAAATGTATATAAAAAATTTTAATTTATTAAACTAAGACAATACATACATATCTGAATATGCAGTCCCAGATTAATAGTCCAAAGCAAGTCTATACTTAGTAAAGCTATATGGCCCCACACACTTCAGTGAATACTATTATTTAACGATATTAAAAAACAGAACAAATACAATATAAAATAAAATTTTCTGCACATATGTGACCCCGCCAGGGAAAACCAGGTCAAAGTCACTCTTTTTTTTCAAAATTAGTTTTTTTCAAAACAACTTTTTTGTGCATTTAAGTTTTGTTTTTGATCAAAATATGCACTACAGTAGATATCTGAGACTATTATCTTTCATTTACAGCAATAATACAGAGTGGCTAAGTTTTGACGCTAATGTGAGTGACACAATATTACGATATCTTAATAAGTTGCCCAGTGACTTTGGCCTGGTTTTCCCTGGCAGGGTCACATATATGAAATGATTCTAATTTCATGTTACTACAAACCATTTCATCTGAATTTTCAAATAAATTATTTGGAAAGTGTAAAATAAATAAAAATGTGTCCTGAATGATGAATTAAGTTGTATTGAGAGAGGTGTAGCACACGGAAAGAATGAAGTTCTAACTTCTTTGAAATCAGAGGCAAGTACTTTGACAGGAAATTATTATAAATAGATAATTAGAGTGGATTTATTATTTAATAACTTCCCAGAACTGACTCTTTCAAATACTAAATAAATCATCTAAATCTTTCAGTGTCTGGTTTATATAATTTAAACTTACATTGTACAAGTTATTATAGAAACAAGAATTAATAAGCGTTATTAGAAATTTTCAGCAGGTGTAGGTGGATGGATGGATGAATGCTCTCATGTGCAGCTGTAATACTCTACAATTGAATTTGCTTCTGTGTTTGTTCAGTATAGTGTAAAAGGGGTGTGAGATATTGTGAGATATAGATTCTTTGTTCTGCCATGTAAACGCATGGACACTCTAGGTTTTCTAATTGAAAATGAATAAGACAGAAGTTCACTTCTACAGTGTTGGAAGGATATTAAAAATATGACAGTTGTAGCTTGAGACACAGTATTTATTCTGTTTGAATAGTAATAGTAAAATAACAAGGTTTTAAATGTCACTTTACACGTAACAAGTATAAAATATGACTTTTTAATGCTATTCTAATTTTTGATTAGAAAAGTTGCTTCATATTTTGACCCAATCATTGTTATCCATTTAAATTAAAGACACTGATACTAATATTCTGAAACCTGACTAATGCAATACCTTGAAATATTCAAACATTAGTTATGGAGCTGTAGACGTAAGCTAGGAGATTTAATAGCATTCTAAAAAATGCTATTCTGTCTTTCTTTAGATTTTTTAGTTATGTATATTGGGCCTATTCTGCCATAAATATAAGCTGCTCAAATCATTCTTAGGCTGCCTGTTTTTTACGGTACATTATTGGAGTAGACCTACTCCAGAGATAAAGGATTATTTAAAGGATTATATGATTGACACTTTATTCATGATTCATTATTCAAAAGAGATTTTTAATACAATGTGAATGAGACATGCAAGTGTGAAGATCCATTCAGAAGTTTAAATAGCCTCTTTTCAACCATCCATGTAATGTAAAGGCTCTACACCTTCCTGGGACTGTGTACGCCCAAGTCAACAACCTCTTAGGAACCTTTATATTTAAGACTGCACTGCGCAAAGATCAGAAGCCATGACAATGAAGATCCAAAGGAAATAAGACGGGAAGCTAAGACAGGACAGAGTGACTTTAATGTGGAGAAAAGGAAGCTAAGAAAGGAAGCTGACAGGCCTAAATGTAACATTCTAGTTTTACAATGCCAGACAGTCTGGTACCGTTATCATGGCTAAGAACCACCAATTATTGCAGGAGAAGGAAATTCAACGGACATATTTACAAACTAAATCACAAACCTACTATTTTGATGACACCTAGCAGGAGGACATCTTGAAAAGGAATCATATAAACATTTCCTCTGAAAACACAGTACACGATTTCACTTGATCTTCCATATCTGACACAAGCAGGCACACAACCAATAAAAGCAGATGACCTGGAAACCGGGTTTCCTGGTAGCTGTTCACAGAGTGTTGGCCATGTCTGAAATACAGCTCTGGAAAAAAGTAAGACAGATGATCAGTTTCTCTGGTTTTCCTGTTAATAGTTAAAGTAGAACTTGGGTTATTGTTTGTCCTGGTTATCACACAATTGGATAAAATTTCTGGGAATTTTTGTCCCATTTATTATTCATTCGCCCCGTTTTCGCCGGCATGCCCATGTGACTAGCCGCTAATTTTACAAAAATAAAGTATCCATTCACACATTCGTCACTCACCCATGCATTCGTTGTTCATTCTGGCTTTGTTTCTGGTTGAGTGAGCATCACCACACACATTCATCCGAAACATTTCCATTTATTAAAAAAAATACATTTTACCAGTTTTTTTGCGCTTGTTTATTAAGAACAACTAGAAACAGACCTCTCTGGACACATTTCCATACGCCAAGAAGAGTCTTCAGTAAAGGTAAGTGTTGGTACGGGACCGTACCCAAACTTATGAGTGGAACCAAGCACAGAGCAGACAGGAGTTAAAGAACTTCACAAAATACAAAAGGCTTGAGAAGCACCTAAAATAAAAACACTCAAAACAAACTAAAACATGTCACACTAAAGTGTAAATGAGTGCAAAAACAAATAGCGGCCAAGAACAACAACAAGAAAAACAAAGGCTGCTGGCTGGACGCTTTAAAATGGAGCGTAAAACCCAAAACAATCCAAAAGCACTGAGACCTGAGAGAGGAAGCAAAAAAGAAAATAGTCTGCTCAAGAAATTCATATTTTGTAATATTTTGGAGTGTCTGAAATGAATTAATTGGATTTACATTATTTCTTATGGGAAATATGGCTTCAGTTATTGTTCCTTTACAGTTATCTTTAATCACTTTAGAATGGATTAATGACAAAAACAGAGGTTCCACTGTATGTTTTTGTCTGTTGGGTGACTTTTCAACACTCCTGGAGCTGAAATTCAAGTAGCTTGGTTCATTCATCTTTCTCTTGATTTCATTCCAGAGATTTTCCATGGGGTTGAGGTGTGGAAGTTGGGCTGGCCGTTTGGAGAGAGCTAAATAAGGCTTTTCCCAAAGCTTGTCTGTACACAAGCAGTGATGCTTGTTAGGTTATTTGTAGTTGTGGATCAAATTCTACCAGATGGCGTCCTCATGGAGAGGACGTACAAGTGCTCTGAGAACAGACGACTCAAAACAGGAACAAGAGTCAGAAATGTGGTTTTCTCTAACTGCTCCCCGACTCCCAGATGATAAAAGTGTAGTAGCATCTCGGAAACCGCTAACTTTATGGGATGTTCTATAGCTGCTGTAGTGTGTACTGAGAATGGACTTTTTGTACATTGGGTGCCTCCCAACAGCATAACAGTGGTGCCCCAAAGGCCATCAATGCCAGACTGGAACAACAACTTCAGTGAGTACTACAGAGCAATCAACACACTGTAGTAGACCAGTTAACCTCTATAATGAACACAGGAGCAATGAGGAAAGTGTAAGGGATCACCAGTGAGAGAAAACTCAGAGCCAAAGATATTTATCCCCATAGTATTTACTTTCCTCATTCATATATATGACTGTGAAAGCTAACAATTGTGGGAAACAATTTTTGTCACCATAAATAGTTGTGATTATCTTATCATTGTCATCACTGCTATGGCAGGAGCATTCTTCCTCCCTGTCCGTGTGTACACTCTGCTAGACTTCTGCAGCTGTTTGGCATTCTCCCTCGGCCCTCGTCACGCACTTTCAGTGTGTCGCAACAGCTTGGACTCGCTCATGTCCACAGCGTAACTCTGAAGGGCGACACAAATGGCTCCCATCTGCACGCTCTTCTCTCACTAATCCTTCCCCTGGGCAGGGCCATTTCTCTTCACTGTCTGCACTTGGGACACCTGTCTGCCTGTCCGTCAACTAACCTACCTCTTCATTCACTTTGGCGTGACCGATCACACTTGCAGACAGCAAAGAGGATCACTTAAGACAAACATGGTCTCTCAAAACTTGACAATGGACAGAAGCACTCCTGAGAGGCTTTTAAAGGCATGTGTTAGCAGTGCAGAAAAATGTGTTAGGATTCAGAGTCTAGTAGCTAAGAGTCCCAGAATTTGTTATAGGCCATATTCTTAACGGCATGGACGGAACTTATTTTTGATTCATACAAAGTCCTAGGAGCCCTCAGCACACTCTGCTAGAGCCACCAACCCAACAAACATCAACAGCATTCAGGTGTTGCTGTTTGATTTAGAAAATAACTAAGGCATGTTCCTGAGTGGCTCAGCAGGCTAAGACACTGACACTATGACCAGAGAATCGCAAGTTTTGCCGTGAAAAGCCGGGGCCCAAGAGAGCAAAATTGGCAGTGTTCTCTCTGGGTGGGTAGATGGCGCTCTGTCTCCCTATCGCTCACACATTGCAATGACCACTGGCTCAGGTGTCTACTTATTGGTCCATTTGGAGCTGGGAATCCTGCACTTTCCTCCGAGCACGTTGGCTCCCCAGTGATGGTGTATCAGCGGTAGTTCAAAAAGAAGCGGTGGCTACATCAAACACAGTGGAGGAGGCGTGTGCATGTCTTCACCCCCCTAGAGTCAGGGACAGTGCAAAGTCATCACTTATGTGGATGGGTTAATTGCCTACTACCACATTGGGAAAGGGAGAAAATGATGGTGTCCCATTATACAAAATGAATGGGCAAGACAGAGGCAAAACACTCCGCAAGACAAAGCAGACACAAAGTTTAAACACAAAGTTTAATCTGCAAAGTCTATTAATTTGGTATAACGTAATGACCATTATCCCAAATATACACCAGTTACCACATATTAAAGACATTTTTGTTCATTAGTTAGGGTGACCAGACGTCCTCTTTTACCCCGACATGTCCTCTTTTTGAGACTTAAAAGACACGTCCGGGTGGAATTTCATGAACGTCCGGGATTTTGTTTTACTTGAGAAGCGTTTCGTTCACAAACTAGTCTTGCCCTCCCCCTATTCCGTTCGGTTCGCTTTATTAAATGTACTGTACTTGGGCGAGCAGGACCCAAGCAGTAATCCAAGCCGGTTTTCCTGTAGACTGCCTACAAGCTCACCGATTGGCTCTGCCGTTTCTTGCTAACGTGTGATTGGCCGTCGCCGCTGTCACTCCCTCAAACAGCGTCCGTTTTTATCTGTAAGTTGTTTACATGTTGCGCGTTTGTTCTGTCTGTGTCACGTCCGCTAGACGTATTTTACTATCAGAGGTTTAATAA
This sequence comes from Crenuchus spilurus, assembly GCA_036984385.1. Lineage (NCBI taxonomy): Eukaryota > Metazoa > Chordata > Actinopteri > Characiformes > Crenuchidae > Crenuchus > Crenuchus spilurus. The sequence continues at coordinate 96,922 of BRDA01014604.1, read as the reverse complement.
CACAATTCATAAACATTAACATTTGAGTCTGTGTGCGTGTCTACCAGTCTGTGGTAAGCCATCTATTTACATGCCTCCAAGTTGACCTATTATCAAAATAATTCAGAATTTCTGCATATTTTTGCTCAAAAATGAGGTATAATTACGTGTAAATTGAGGTTTACTGATAATTTTATGCTACATGCTTTTAACAGTTTATTATTTTTATTCATATGTAATGTATTAATATTTAATTTTCTAATTTTATTATTTTATTTTATCATAATAAACCTCATAGTTATTAATATATTAGTATATTATTAATAGTAACTAGTAATTGTTACAAAAATATAGATCATAATTTGTCAATATTTATTAATAATTAATAATAATACAATTTATGTAAAAAAAATTGCCTAAAAAAAAAAAAACCCTGCTGAGGTGTCCTCTTTTTTGTCATCTCAGATCTGGTCACCCTATCATTAGTGTATGCAAAGAAATGAGGAGAACATTGTAGAATAAAGTACATAAAGGAGCACATTCTAGAAGAGTGTGGATGAAGATAATATTCCAGGCCACTGGGAAAGCGGTTTTGTCTCTTGGTTCAACTGCAATATGTTGTCTTCCAACAGCAGTGAAGCAATCAGCCATTTGACAAGATATGGTGTCAGGGTTCACGTGCATCCATAAAGTGTGCAATGTTCACTTCTTAAGCTGTTTATGTTTGGTACGGTATCTGTTACACTGAGAAACAGCTTTGACTAAAATAAATAAATTGCTGAGAAATGAAATACAGTGAACATTAAGAAGATGTGTTTATAATTTAATTCAAAAAGGTAAACTAAGATATATTTTACATTAATTACACATAAAGTAATATATTTCAAACATGTTTTGTTGATGTTGATACTGTTTGAATAGTAATTTGATATAAATTCAAAATATATCAAAATGAAATATTGAAATAATTTGAGATTCTGGATTTCTAATTTTAGGAGGTATGATAGTCAACATCAGAACAAAAAAAGGTTTGAAATGTCACTTTATGTGTAATTAATATAAAATTTGACAGTTTGCCTTTTTGAAATTCTGAGCTTAAATGATCTTCACAGTGTTACATTTTTTGAGATTCACTATTAATTTACAAATCTGCTCCTTTCTTCTGGAAAAGTAAATGTAGTGAACCTTTGAGGAACACAATTGTAACTTAAGAGCCATGTTATACCTTTAAGGCTACATTTACACTGTTTGTACCTTCATGGACAAAAATTGTACCTATGTAGTGCATTTTTTTACTGACATCGCAAGCCTACGCAAGACTCACTGGCACGTCCAAATAAAGATAGTGAAGTGTAATTGTAGCGGAGGGTAAGCATAGTTGAATTTTGACATTGATCGATGCTACACAGGTGTGGACGTACGCTATAAGTAACTCAGGCCAGGTACCGTAAATCATCTGCAAAAATCCCAGAAAGTCAATTATGGACGTTCACACATGACGAACACTTAAATGTCAGTGGACATTCAGGCTGCAAAGAAAACTGTCTAATATAATAGACTGCAGAAAGAATATTAAACCACTGACACCTTTACACATTGTGAGTAATTAAACATATATACAGTCATGTTACAGGATAAATAGTAGGTAACGTCTGGCTGTTATTGTAATTTTAGCTTATTTACGTCTGGTAGCAACATTCATGTGGTCTGAACCTGTGTCACCTCTGGCATTTACTCACATCACATTGAATGATGGCTCAGAATTGGACCTGATGCAGTTCTCAGTGTTTTAGACTAGGTCTTGGTGTTAAACCTGTGTTTGAGTGGTGGGTCTGTTCTGACTGTGAGGGTTTAATGGTAAGTGTCCTCTCACAGCACTAAATTAAATACTGTATTGTAACAGAATTTGGGTAGATATTATAATTATGATTATGAATGAACACTTATATAGTGTTACACATGTTTCTATCTAACATACGTTAGGGTTGTCCGTCAGCCAAAGAGCACCCCACCCTCCTCCTCCTCACCCAATCATCTGCAAGCTTTAACTTTTGAATTTTTAGTGACCCCTCAGTCACAAGTCACTCTGGCAGTTCTGTACTGCTATCACCCCAAATTTGTATTTTGGTTGTGTGCAGTGTTGCCAGATCTTGCGATAGAAACAAGCAACCAGATCTAGCCCAAAATAAGCACAACTGGCAACCCATCACATTCTAAAGCTTTAAACAGTATAAAGGTAAACATTTATTATGACATTATATATAAATAACACCAAAATTATGCTAAACACTTTTAATATAAAAATTTTTAATAACTTGAATTTTTTAATAAATTCTTTGAAAAACTTAAAATCTTTTATGCTCTGATCAAAAGAAAAGTGCATTTTGCATCTCCCATCTGAGATCGGAGCCATTCTTTCAGTGCGCTCTTTTACCCACTTTTTATTATATATTTTTTCCAGTTTCCCCACTTACTCGAGCTCATTCTTAAGCTGCGCCTCATCACTCTGGGCTCTGCCTGACTGCCTGCTTGTGTGTTTGGGTGTGTGACTTTTCAACTTGGGTGAGAGCGATAAACAGGAAACGGGGGCTTGGAAGGGACAAACTACCTACCACTCGTCTTTTGGTTTCTTTTGGGGAGCTGGGGGATAATCAAAGAGTTTCACTTGATAGAAAGTCAAGCCCAAATAAGCAACTTCACGGTAAAAAAACAAGCCCAAAAAAATGCAACCCACAACTCACACGATTTGCAAGCGAATTTTTGAAAAAAACAAGTCCTAAGTCGCTTATAATAAACGGACTTGGCAACACTGGTTGTGTGTGATAAAACAGGAGGAAAATACATCAGATAAATGTGAAAGAGCAGTGACATCACAAGTTATTTGTATAGTATATTTTAACATATTGCGGTGCTACTGGCTCGTTGGGTTGTGGCCATGAGCATGAGTTGGGTTGTGCACAAGAGGCGTGGCCATGCAGGTGTCACTCCTAGTAAGCGACAGACGTTCACTATAAATACTGTGTGGACACAGGTGGCTGTGTTGTGTCCGTGGACCGGCTTTGTGTGTGTGAGTCCACCCTCGCTGTGTGTCATCCCTCTCCGGCCTGTGTTACTGTTATTTGCGCTGCCGGTGGTCCTTCTCTGCTCAGTATTGTCTAAAGTGAACAGTTTATATATGTGTAGGGTTTTCAACAGCTGTTCAGAAAGACTAATTTGGGATTGCACACAACATTTGCATTAATCTTATTTTCATGGCTTTATTTGGGCTAAAAGTGGTCCAACAGAGAGGTCTGTCTTTGGCTAAATTTGGACCAAATCTGAAGGACTAAAACACAACCAAATTTTCAACATCAATTTTTGGGCTAAATAAAACAGATTTAGCCCAAAAACCAACATCCATATGATATCAGGTAGTTGGTGGATGGGGACTTGAACCCAAGATCCCAGCGCTGAGAGGCAAACATGCTAGGAATGCCTCAAAAAAATGAAAAACTGGGCTCTGGCAATGACATAAGGCCATCCTGCCATGCAGAATTTTACCACTAGTAAATGCCAGACATAGCCCAGGTTTGGGCCACATCCATGTTGCTACCAGGGGGAGAGATTCTTAAATACATAACATAATCATCATATCCATCCAATAAAACCATGACAATAATAAGAATAGTGACTCATAAAAAAGATACAAAATCTCAGTCCACACTTGACCATGACAAGTTTTTCTATCTACAGCTAATACAGACACTATGTGTTGGCCTTCCTGTAGTCCAGCAGTTGAAGACTACTACAGGAGTGACCACTGGGACAGCTTTGCCAGCATGAGGCCCAGTAGAGCAGGTCATTATGAGTCAACAATAGACAGACTGCAGTGTTCTACCCATCCTTCACTGGCTGAAATGAAAATGATTGGACCCATTGACCCTTATCTGCTCTGGCACGGCTTGTTAAGAGACGCTGGAGATTGGAGATGGCAGAACGGAGTTCCTGCTGGCTCTGTCATTTTGTACAGTGGGAGAAGATTCATTAAAGCATCCAGAGAGAAAGAGTGACTGTCACTGAAGGCGGAGAGCCTGCTGTTTAAGCAGTGTGTGTCTGTGAGAGGCAGCACAGAAAGTGTATGTGTGGAAAAGTCATTACACTAACCCACCACAAGGGGGAGGCAGATCTATAAAGATTGTGCAGTGCAGCAGTACACCATCTGTTATTTGGATTTCTTGTGTATTTGAAAGCAGTAAATTAATAATTGAAGGACATAACGCTGGTATAAAACCACTCTGGTATACTGTACTGGAACATGTATCGGTTGTAATACTGCAAGATGGGTGCAATGTCAGTATTATTGTATAGGTCTTTATTAGATTTGTAGACGTGTTTATTTAGTATATTCTGACTATGCGTGACAGCAATAAACGTCCCACTGAAATAACTGGTTTTGAAAATGGCAAATCAAAAAATGTAAAAAAAAACCTAAAACTGTGGCGTCTTATTTCCAGTAGATGGCAGTAAATTTCGAGTTGTGAAAATACTGCTCTGTCATTTATCAAATGAATTATTTTAGTAAAATCCACGAATGTTATTATTTTACGAATATTAGATTTTTTGACGATGTTGTTATAGTGTTTTCACATTTAAAAAAATGTCCGCACTCGTTTTCCGCAATGTTGCGAAATGATTGGCTAGTAGTTCATACACAAAAGCAGTCCGCCAATCGCAGCCCCGTTGCGGGCATCCTACCGGCCAATAGTAGCGTAGGAGGGCGGGACTTGTTTGTGTACTGGCGGAGAAAAGCCTCTATACGGCGGTGCGGCTTGGTGCTCCATGTGGGTTTGTTAAGTCTGAGTGTACTGTGGGTTTAAAGGATGCTCGTTTTGGTCCGTCGTCGCACACCGAGCCTGGGATTAATTCTGGAAAAACGAGGTAGAGTGTGGGGGCTGAAGAAGAAAATTAAACAATTAAAAGCAGAAATTACTTCAGCACGGAGTTACAGAGCATTGTTTTTCACTTAGACCCTCATTTGTCTGCTGTAATTGGATCTCTCTCTCTCTCTCTCTCGCTCTCTCTCTTTCTCTCTCTCTCTCTCTCTCTCTCTCTCTCTCGCTCTCGCTCTCTCTCTTTCTCTCTCTCTCGCTCTCATTGTTCACATCAGGATTTTTTCTCCTCTTACAGTAAAAGCCTCGCACTGACAATGTGGACATCAGCCGGGAATATATAGCCTAACAGTTCCGGTGGGGGTTTGTTTTTCTCTGCGCATTTACGCCAGTAACTACAAAATAGAAGGTAGGAATGTTTTACTCTTTTTTTTTCTCTGAATGACAGTACTTTTAGAGGAAAAGTATGACGTGTGATTGGACGACTTCTAAAAGATGTCCCACAGTGGACAAAGCAGCTGTGTCACTTATTAGCATTGCTGAACTTTAGAGAACAAACCTGCTAACAGGTTCCTGAATTAAGGCGGTCAGTCGTTTACTCAGCTCTGGGTTGTCACGCGGACATGCGCCCCGTGCTCAGGCGAGGCAGAAGAGCCTCGGCCCGGCGAACGCGGAGGGCTGGCGCGCGGTCACAGCTCCGGGCTTTGGGTGGCAGATGGCACTGAGCTCGACAGATGTTCGTGCATGTTTTGACAGTAGTTCTGTGAGGCTGGGGCGAGCACGGGCTGAGCTATTGTTGATGGTTGAAGGGGCAAAAGGTAAAGATGTGCATGGCAGATGTTACTATTTGATACATGCAAAGCAGTGCTGGTCAACAGTTTTGTGTTTTGGTAGCTGAAATTGGGGAAAGTGATCTCATTTGAACCATAAGCAAGCTAAGAGGCTCTGGTGATAATACTTTCTTTACTTTCTGATTTAGAAGAAGACAGAAATGCAGCGTGTTTATATAAAATGATCAAGAGGTGCATTATGGGTTTAAACAACTAATCAAGAGACTGAGTCAAGTACTGTCTGCTGCTGGAGAAGAAAAGAGACTTTGTGTTTGGTCTGCTGGACTAAAAGGACACCAGGGGCTTATTTCTGACAACTCGATGTTGCTTTGACTTTTAATGGAATCTGAACCAAATGGTGGAGAAGCATGGAGGGTGATGCAGTACCCATGAAATGTTGGGGAGGGTGAGCAGGATTAGGGTTAGGTTTATTTTTTTATTTTGCGTTTTTCAAGTATGTCCTTTAAAACCCGCAAACACATGAATGTAGCCTCAAAATGTCCAAGCAGCCAAGAGGCCTTTGAACGTCACCACTTGATATTTGGATCAAATGAAGCTCTGACTAAGTGTCTTTTTATAGCGAAATGCACAGCTGCATTCAAATCATTGTCCCTGTTGGATGCACAGCAGAAATCCCTTTAGTTCTGGGCTCAGATTAAACCTCTTGTCAGCATAAGACCCTTCTTAAGTATATTCTTCCGCAGCATTTTGATTTTCTTATTTTACAAAAACGTAAATATACACCAGAATTAGGCTTTATATAGCGCTATGAATATATCTAGTGAGAAAATGAGCAGGTAGACAAGCAAAACAAACCGAGATTTGCTTTAATTTAGTCTTGATGTCTTGATTTTTTCTGCTAACATGGCGCCATTGGCTAATCTCAAAGCCTGATAATCCCGCTCTATTGAGATTCTGGGAGTGAGCTCCTCTTAGCTTCACAAGACACCTCCCTAACTCCATCTCTGCACTGCAACTTTAACAAATGGGAAGAGAAATAAACTCAGAGGTGTATTTAAACTGAGCTTTATTGCTGTATACTCACTGATACAAACACTTAAACACTGAAAAAGCTTTTGTTATGTTACATTAGGATGGACACCGACTCTCTAGCCTGGCTTCCCTTTTGCAATTTGCGGCGCAAAACATTCCTTGGCCAAAGGCTGTCACAATACCAGTTTTTTGACACTGTTCTTAATATCAAGTGTATCTTAATACTTGATACCAAATCCATACACTGGCTATAAACTAAAAACATTGTCTTTAAAGCCAAATGCTAATTGAAATGTTTAAATACTTTTGGCACCCTATCCTGGGCTTGGTTAGAATAGTTTGTAATGCCCTGCCCTTGCAGCCAATGAGGGGGTAGGGCACTAACAGCAACCCTGATCAGGATTAAGCGGATAAGATACTGGATGGATGTTTTGATACTTGCGAATCTTGGTTCCTTGGCCCACGAGAAAATATACCTGTTATTTATCAAACTTCAAAGCATCTGAGACCTCTGAGCACACAACACAGAGCGGTAGCTGCTCGTTTTCATGCATGTGAAGCCTGGTACTCGCAGCCGCACTGTTCTCAGTATTCTCAGTCAGAGACTGTTTTTAACCATTTATGCTTGAGTAAAACATGACAGTGACTGTGCAATGCCAGGACAACCAACAAGCTTGTGCTATAATTACACACACATACAGTACCGGTCAAAAGTTTGGAGATATCTTCTTATTCAATGCTTTTATTGTTTTCTTACATTGTAAAATTAAGTCATCCAAACTATGAAGGAACACAAAGAATCATGTAGTAAACTTAAAAGTGTTAAACAAACCAAAATATGTTTTAGATTTTACTTCAAAGTAGACACACAACTGATGCCTCAAACACATTAAGAGGCAAGAAATGCAAGTCATGAACTCTTGACAAGACACAGCTGTTAACTGAAAGCCATTCCAGGTGACTACCTCATAAAGCTGACTGAGAAAATGCCAAGAAAGCTGCATCTAAACAAGAGGTTCCTACTGTGAAGAATTAAAATATAAACATATTCTGGTTTGTTTACTTGTTTGTTTACTAAATAATTATATATGTGTTTATTCATAGTTTGGATGACTTTAGTATTAATCTACAATACAGAACATTTTTAAATCATGAAAAAACATTGAATGTTCAGAAGGTGTGTCCAAACTTTTGACTGGTACTATCTATCTATCTATCTATCTATCTATCTATATCTATCTATATATATATATATATATATATACTCTTTTTTTAAAACTTTCCCACTGCTGTCACTTTTTGCTGCCGAGTATCCAAATTTCCCCATTGTGGGGACAAATAAAGGCTTATCTTATCTATATATATATATATATTAGGGATGCACCGATACCACATTTTTTAAAACCGAGTACGAGTACAAGTACTTACATTTAAGTACTTGCCGATACCAA
>BRDA01014604.1:69802-87646 GCA_036984385.1 Crenuchus spilurus | reverse complement strand
CAATAAGTCACACAATATCTAACATATAACAGTTATCTACAATGCCGAACATGTCATAGCTGTATATAATTATATAAATATCAGACTAATTATATAAATATCAGACTAATTATATAAATATCAGACTAATTATATAAATATCAGACTTTGTAAACTGCACACATAATTAAGCCTCAAATTACAACTTTTTAAACAGTATAATCAACAAGGTTTATATACCTTGTTGTCATTTGAGGCTTAATCATATTTATATTATTTATATAATTATATACATTGTTACAATTTACATTGCACTGTTGTGTCAAAAGCCAGTTACTGTCATTACTAAGCCTTTCAGAGTCCTACAATTATTTTTATGGCCCCACACTTTATAGAATTTATTTTCTCATGTTTCAGGATACATTATTCACCGATGTGGCTTAGGGTGCAGGGCACAACTCCATTACCACTGAATATACTGTCAGTCAATGGTGCTGCGTAAAGAAGTCTTTGAAAACCATTTGATTGTGTGCAAGACTAAACAATCAACCACAACACCTCTGTCAAAGCCATGTTCTACAAGTCCCAAGCTGTGCCCACCTAGTGCTGAGCCATATGCACCCAGTGCAGATCTGTGCCCACCCAGTGTAAAGTCCAGTACCAAGCAGTTCCCACCCAGTGCAGAGCTGTGTCACCCAGTGCCAAGCCATGTCCACTCAGGGCAGAAGAAGACCTGGGAATTTATGCACTCAAAAGAAGAGTTTGCATGAGGTCTGTTGTTGAAAAATTGAAAAATGTCCTATGTGCAAAGTTCTTATGAACAGATGCAACATCAGAAAGCATACTGACCGTAAACATACAACAAACCAGGAGCTTTTTGATGTAAATTCTAAATACCACCTCAGGAGTGAGTGTATTGATGAGCTTAATGGTGTCTTTTCTGTCTAAGACATTTTCTTCATTTATTTATGTTTTAAAGTTAATTAAAGTGGTAATAAAAAGGGAACTGTACCATCAATATAACTGGCTGTGAAGTATTTATGTTGGCCTAACACATTCTTTATTTTTGGGGTATGTGTGTATTAGTATTATCATCCATTTATCGTTATTGAGGTGAACTGCTCAATATATCGCAATATTGATTTTAGGCCATATTGTCCCAGCCCTAGGTACTACTAAATTAATCATACAGTGGAACCTAGGGTTTTGTCATTAAGCTGTCCTAAAGTGCCTCATGATAACCAAAGCGAATGTTAACAAGCAACATTTCCCATAAGAAATAATTACAAAATACTTTTTATATCCAATAACTATAGTTTTACATACAGAACACAGTGAGAAATAAACACAAAAGACTAATGAAATGGATAAATTAACATTTAACATCACTCTTACGGGTTTACGCTCTGTTTTAGAGTGTGCAAGTGTGGTGCAGCCTTTGTTTTGTACCCGTTCTCAGGGCTCTCGGCTATTTGTTTTTGCACCTGTTTTCAGACAGTTGTATGTATGACGTGTTTTAGTTTGTTTTGAGCGTTATCAACGAGAAACAAAACCAGAATGAATGACAAATGCATGGGTGAGTGACCAATGTGTGGGTGTATGTTTTGTTTTCACAAAATTAGCAGCAAGTCATGTGGGCAAGGCGACAAAATGCGGGCAGATGAACAATAACTGGGACAAAATTTCCCTGAAAAAGTCGACGATAACCAAATTGTACGATAAGCAAGACAAACGATAATCGAGATTCCACTGTATATCATGTAAGGGATTATGCTTTGCAGTATTCATTAAATATCTAATTAGCTTTTTACAATATGAAAGTATTGCTAACTGCAAGGTCACACTAAAGTTCTCCATTTAAATGAATCACCTTAAACAAATGCTTGTTAGCAGTAAAAGCTAGTTAGCTAGTTCTCAACATTAGCATGAAAATAAAATCTCATAATTTCTTGTAATAATAGAGTTTGAAGTCGTATCTAAACATTGTTAAAGGTTCAAAATATATCTTTCTGTCTTCAGTCCATGTAGTCTGTATATGAGAACTCAGATGTAAAAAGGCCTCTTGGTTTAGCTTTATTTTTTAAACCAGTGCATTTAGCCTACAGCAGTTTAGCCCCGCCCAGTAAAATTATCGAAACGTTTATGGAAGGCTTTCTGAATCAGGACATGGGTCATTTGCATATATCAGTCTTAAAGCAACAGTGACAAAACCATCTTGTTTAATTTTAAGGGATAAAGAGAAATTAAAAATGTATTATGTTTGTATTTGCTGCAGAAAACAACACAGAAGCCATAAGAAAACATTGGGGGGAAAATAAAATATAAGAAAATGTAGAATATGGGCCCTTTTGACTGCATAACCAGACTGTGTATCAATAAGGCAATACAGCTCATAATAAAGAGTTTAAGTCAATGATGTACAACGTACAATAGTTACTACATCTGTAGCTTCTTGAAATACATGCACAAATGTACTTGTAAATTAGTGTTAAAGGTCTCAATTTCTCAGAGAGAATGTCAACCATATATACTCATTATGTCAGCTGAAAAAAGTATAGTGCTACATCTAAAAATGAGAATATTGTGAAAACGTTAATTATTATTTATAATTTAATTCATAAACTGTCATATTATATTCATTATGCATAAATTGACGTATTTCAAGCTTTTTCTTGTTTTACTGTTGATCAGTATGGCTTATAATCCAGAATCTCATATGAAAAGAATTGAAATACAAAACGTTATATGTAATTAATATAAAATATGACATTTTACCTTTTTGAATTAATGAAAAACAACAAACTTAGATATGATATGATAATTTTTGGAGCGTTACCATTAGTATATTGGGATCAGGCTGGGTAAACAGACAGTGTGCCAATAATGGCAACACAGCTGTGAGGTAATGTTTGCATTGTCACTGCATGCACGATCAAGAGCAAGGCCAACCAGTGCTGAAACTCCAGAAGAGTTGTTTAAGGAAGGAGACCTGACCATTAGCTGGAATGATGTCCACGCTACTGATAAACCCTAGAGACAGGCCATGAATCAGTCCAGCACGGGGTCAGCAGCCTGCCATAACTAGAGAGACGGTGAGCTAAGACTGAAGCTCGTGCCTTAACCACTTGTGTGTTTTGGGGGAGGTGTGGAACTAAAATGGGATTCTAACTCCATCCTGTGTAGCATTTTGCAGCATTTCAATGATCCATTTCCACAACAATGAAAGGTTTGTAATAGAAATGCTGCTGTCCGTGCTGAAGGACACCCACAACAGATTCTCCTCTACCACCGATCACACCACCCCCCCTCCCCCGAAGTCCCTGGAATGAATTCTGCCCCCAGCGCAAAACCCTGGAGGAAAATCAGCTCGGCAAACATTGCAATCTCTTGCCATCACAGCTCGGCAAATCCATCGCCCTTTCCTCCATCTGTATTAAAAAGAAGAAAAAAAGATAAATACGTTGCAATGCGAAGTGAATATAAAATGCTCATCTAAGTGACCATCTAGGCACCTGTTTATGCCCCCCTCCCCCGTCTTTTAGATATGGTGGTCTCTTGTAAGGTGGAATGTGCCTTTGTGGGATTTAGGTTGGGGGGTTGAGGGGTAAGCATGCAGAAACCTGCCACGTTAGAGTGCGCAGCCTTGACTGCACGATGTGATATGTGAGCTGTTCTCTGAGGAGAACGTGGGGAAGGTGGAGGCCACGCAAATAGTAGTGCCCAGCTATGGCCTTAGCATATCTGCATGCGTGCAGATGCTCGAGATGAATCCACCGCTTTTGTAACTTATGCTGAGAGTGGAGAACCAGGCAACCGTGTCAAGGTTGAAGCCACATCGATTTCAAAAGCTCTGGCATGGTCGCCAAGCCTGCAAATATAAAAATAAAGACTAACAAGCCATTAGACAGTCCAAAATCGATCAGCTGTCATAAATTTTGGAGCAAGGTGTAGGTCTCATCCTTATTATTTTCCACAGGAAATTCAATTCAGACCCCATGTCCAAGACACCACCTTTAGAAGGCTGGAATTAGGACATAGAAGTGGACTGAAATGAGGTCTTCTTGTCCAGGTCTGCTGTTTTTGTCCTCGTCCAACTATTTCCTAACTTCACACTTTGTATTTTGATATTTTCCATCATATTAGACAGTCTGAAATCAATCTTCATACATTTTGGAAGAAGGTAAAGGTCCCTTCTTGTTAGTCCAGACAGAAAACTCCAGACCATACGTCTTCCTCTCCACATGGCATGTGAGAATTTGTAAGCTTGTTACAGCTTGGCTGTTGTCCATTACTGCCAGTCCTGACAGTGTGCGCCCTCAAGTCACCGCGGGACACTGAGAAGTCATTTAATCGCTGGCCATTGTTCTTCATTAAGTTCAGTGTTTTATTGCTTCCAAACGAAGAGACGTGCTGGCGCTTCACATCAATTAAAGATTCTGAAACCGAACCAGACGTTTCTTGCTCACGGCTTAAACATCAGAACTGTGGGAGTGACCACTGGGCACCACGTCTCTATATCTCACTCCTGTACAAAGTCTCGTTAATTGCTCGATGAGCTGTAGTGAGAACTATGGATGCTAGAATTGATGGCTGTATTCTAATGATGCAAATGTATCCTCCACCCCCAGACATGACTAGACGAGTGACATACTATTAACCCCCCCCCCCAGCACCACCCGCCTTAGCAAGCAAGCCTCATTACCAATGCAGCTCACGTGACTGACTCATCTTTTAATTTCTAAGCCAGCATCAATTTGGTGACCTACTTTTTTTTCCTCCTTTAGCCTCGCTTATTTGTCACTTGTATGAATATTTCAGATCACTGAAGGCCCTTCCAAACAGACATGACAGCACCTTTTTTTGAAATGTCATGACAATGGTCCTCACAATTAACCTGTCCAGTAGCTTTTCTGACACGTCACAGCGTTGGAATCTGGCCTGCGAGACAGATGTCGGAACATTCGCTTTTAGTTTCTTATCAAGCGTGCCAAGCAAGCTACTCATTAGCATGCAGAGATGCCACGTCGGTAGCATGTGTCTATTTTCCCTCCCTTCCTTCCCTTTTCTCTCCTGATATTCGGCACAAGTGGCACATTGGAGCCAAGAGCTTATTCAATTCTCCTCTAAGCTTTTAACAGACTTGGCAATTAATTTTTAAATTACGACGCATCCAGCCTCATTCTGGGATCTTTAGAAGATTGGAATAAAATGTTTTAGTGCTTAGTTGGGGTGAATTAGACTATTCAGGTGAAGTGGACTGAAATGAGGTCCTTTTTTGTTGGGCTGCCCCTCCTCCAAATTGTGCTCTGCATTTTCATAGTCATACATTATGATCTTTTTCCCCAGCATCAACATCATTCTAATATTTTACTGACTATTTCTTTTGCAAATCAGAAATTTGACTGCTGCAACAGCTGTCGGGATGATAACATACCCAAGCATCAGAGTACACCCCATCAAACATAGTGACTGAGTGAATGAATTTTTCAACACTTTTTTGGTTATTTTTGACACTAGCAGTCTGTCCATGCAGACTTGTTGATGGCAAAAGAGTGATGGCCTAGTTCTGGCCCACTTACTACTTCCATTTGTCCAAATTGTATGGCACTGGTGACTTCATCCCAATCAGGAAGCCAGAACACAACCTCAACCTCAATGAACCACTATTCATGCCTCACATTCTTAGCTGGCTAGAGTTGGGTCCATTTTTGACCCCAAACAGAAATAGTGTTCAAACATCTCACATGATAGGGCCCCGAGTGGCTCAGCGGACTAAGATGCTGACCAGAGGATCGCGAGTTTGAATCCCGGTCATGCTGTTTGCCATTAACAGCCGGGGCCCAAGAGAGCAAAAATTGGCAGGTCCACTGGCTCAGGCGTCTACGGGTCTACTGATTGGTCCATTCAGAGCTGGGAATCCTGCGCTTTCCTCAGAGCACGTTCGCTCCCCAGTGATTGTGTGTCAGCAGTAGTTCAAAAAGAGGCGGTGGCCGTATTACACGCATCGGGGGAGGCTTGTGCTTGTCTTCACCCTTCTAAAGTCAAGGACGTTGCAAAGTGATGGGGAGAGTCCTAACAGAGGGGATGAGTTATTTGGCTACTACTGCATTGGGAAGGGGATAAAAATTGGCAAAAATGTATGTACAGGTAGTCCCCGGGTTACGACGTTGATCCGTTTCTACGTTCACGTCGTAAACCGAATTTCGTGTAAGTCAGAACATACCTAAATACTGTACATAAATAACATACTGTAAGCACTTATCCTATCCTAACACCTATCCTAACACAGTAATTATCAAAAAACACATAAAATACGTTTAATAATGAAAGGAAACAGCTGCGTAACCGTGTATTCTTCCGCCGCGCACACCAAACACGAAAAAAGGCTTTATACAGTAAACGGGAGATGTGTTGTAACTCGGGGACGACGTAACCCGGGGACTGCCTGTATTTAAAAAACATCTCACATGATAGACTGTATTTGACTCAGAGTTCAAATACTATGACAAACCTTAGATGTGACTGCTACAGCCAGGCAAATTTTGGCCCACAGTACCAACACCGTCATAGCCATAACTGAACCATAAATGTCTTAACTGGTCCAGTACGTTCTGCTATCTGTTGGTCTTGGGGGGGAAAATGTCTACTGTAAACACCACCTGCTATTGCCTCGTAGCTCTGACACATACAATTCTCTGAGTGTGCTGCATCTTCTTACTCACTTGCTACGAGTGCCATAATGTTTGACAGGACACAAATAATTTCATAGGTGCCAGAATCAACAAAATAGCCTCCAGGGGCAGCGCTTCCCAACAGTTATTCCACTTTACAGGACAAATGCAGCTGAAATGGTGATACTTAATTTCAAGGGGCCTGTGGATCACAATGATATTGTGTAACAAAATGCCTCATTACGTGTGTCAGCTGTCCCGTACATCGTCATAAACGTGTGCTATTTTTATCTTCATTTAACATCTGAGCACAGACAACAGCAGTTGGAACATGTCAGCATGTACCTCGGTCACAATAGCTAGACATTTAGGCCCCATTTAAGACAACCGTTTCTATTATACTGGATTGAGTTAAAGGGCAACCTCTCAGTTTCTGCCTTACATGATCCTTTTACATTAAAACATGTAAGATCAAAAGGCTTCGTTTGATTTTCTAAGCCTGAAAGCAGTAGATCATAAGTGTTGCTCTCTTGGACAAAAAGTGATACATTTTTATTAGAAGTATAAACTTTTTTCAGATTGATAGATGATGTAAAACCTGTGTAAATGTCTGATCTTACCATGGAAAATTTTTATATTTTGCTTACAGATCTCGCAGGGAATGTAGTGTATAATATAAAAAAAAAATGTTTAAAGTACCAAGCTTGAGTGTTATATTAAACATCCAGGAACTTTTGAGTCAGGGCGTGATATTAATATTCATACTAGCATTCTTGATCAACATCCCTCTGTCTGTAAACAACCTCTGTATTCTGTAAAACAGGTCACGTCACTGAAAAGAATGAGAATGAGAATGAGCAAATGGAAGAAACATCTAGGCAGACTTACCTAGTTTGGGCCATCACGCAACACTATATCGACTAGAGTCCTTGGGCTAGACTCCTAATATTACATTCACTTACAAACGTAGTGCTTGTATTTGTAAGTTGCTGTAGATACACTATATGTCCAAATGTTTGTGGAAACCTCTTTGAATGAATCAATCAATCAATCAAATTTTATTTATAAAGCGCTTTTTACAACTGATGTCACAAAGCAGCTTTACAGGGTTAGTAATAACAGACATAAAATCATTAATCCCTAATCCCCGGTGAGCAAGCCAACGGCGACAGTGGCAAGGGAACACTCCCTCAGAGCTGCATTTGACTACTTTATGTTGCTGACACAGATGTGCAAAGGCACACGCACAGCTTGTCTAGTCCTGTAGAGAAGTACGGCCAATAGAATAAGACTAAACATTAACCTATTGGCACCATGTCTAATGGGCTAGAGGGGTATAAAGCCCCCCAGCTTTGAGCTGTGGAGCAGTAGATCTGTGTTCTCTGGAATAATGGTGCTCCATTCAGTATTTTTGGGATGAGTTGGGCAGTTGGGGTGGTGGTCATCCAACATCCTGTTCTCACTAATGCTTGTCACTGAAATCAAATCCTTACAGCAATGCTCCCAAATCTAGTAGAAAGCCTTTCCTGGGCAGTAGAGACAGTTACACCAACAAAAGCAGGTGGCACAATATGTAGTGTAATATAGTGTAAGAGCCCCTGCCAATTAAATAAATGTATGTAAATGTGATTGGTGAGGGTCACAGATATGCAAACGTAACCCAAGACTAGAACCACCTTCTGGTTAAGTGCATGTAGGCACTGGAAATGTATTGACAAGGCCTATTTTGCACATGCACATTGTGTGCCCACAAGACCAGACTTAATTAGAAACTAATTACAGATGTAAGTTCTTTGGGGCTTTGAGTAATACATGAACTTGCTGAGTATCATCTGATGTTCTTTTTTTTTTTGTGTTGTCCTCGCCCCCAGTGTTGTGAGAGGAAGAAGACAAACTCCGCGTCCCCCTTCCCCGACAGCTCCATCATCTACATCGCTTCTTTCATGCGACTCCCTGGGCCAGACTCCACAGCCAGAATGAACTGTGAGCAGGACTTCGGAGATGGGGGCATGAACGTCACTCTCACCCTCAGGTTGCTCATGCATGGCAAGGTAGTACACACATACATACGCACACACCTACACTCACAGCTCAAACTAAAATAGCAACACCTAACAGTAGAGGCTGCACATATAATACAGAAGATCCAGGAAATAGACGAAACCATGTGATGTCGACTTAGAATGGTCTTTGTGCTACGATGCCTTTGGGGGAAACTCACCCATAGATGCTTAGCTGTAATGGATTTTAAATGAATACTTAACGCTAGCTAGCATTAAGGTTATGCAAATAAGATCAAGATAAGTGGTCACCACAATATTCACATCTTAGGGGGAAGTATTCCTTTAGCACTTCTAAAGAGGAACTGATCTGACAGATGCTAGTTCATGTACCTTTAAATGAAACAAGATATTTCTTAAACAATCTAGATAAACACTATTAATCACTAGAATAGGAGATATTAGTCCATAAACAACATCAATAAACACTATTAATCACTAGAATAGGATATATTAGTCCATAAACAACCTCAATAAACACTATTAATCACTAGAATAGGAGATATTAGTCCATAAACATCCTCAATAAACACTATTAATCACTAGAATAGGTGAGATTAGTCCATAAACATCATTAGTAAAAACTATATCTTGCTAGAATAAGTGTTATTCACAGATTAACAACCTAAATAAGTACTATTACGTACTATAATAGGGCATAGTAGTCCATAAATAACCTCAATAATTACTAGCTAATGCTAGCCGAAAGCACATGCCCACCATATTCCTACAGCCCCTGATGACTTGCATGAAATATGTACTAAACATCTGCGGAGAGTAAACAGCTGTACTGAAGTCTATAAACTAACTGTCAACAACTTGTGGGAGACAGCAACACTAAACTAAAAAATGACACTGTCCTACCTCAGCCTTCTACTACAGAAGATTATCTGCAGCATCAGCATTTGTGGAATTAATAAAAATCTCCAAACAGATAATAGTTTTTGTCTAAAACAAAAGTAGATGTTGTCATGGAAAAATGTTCAGTTTAATTGGTGACCCCAAACATTTGAGTGCAGTGTATGTAGTTGTTAAACATAGATTTTGGTTTTTATTCATTAATTTAAAATGACATGCAAATGGAATTGTTCAGTTTGCCTCTGATTAACAATGAATAAGTCATCAAGTAAAATATTCGTACACAGTACAGTTATTAATAAATCATTAATTTAAGTCATTAAGTCATTATTAAATTATTACAAAACACTGTTGTGCAGATTAACTCATTAAACTACAAGGTCCACACTCCACTCCCTTAAAAATGTAGTTTCATAGAGAGTACAGGCTCATTTATAGGAGGTACTGAATAACAAGTCTTAAAATTAATTAATGAGCAATACGTCTGTTCTCAAAAGGGGTACACGTTACACAGAGTTTGTTTTGTAAAAGATGTTTTTAATACAAAGACACATTCCAGACCTTATGAGAATAACAGAGATCATTCAGAACAGGTAGACTTTTGACAGACGGCTAAAAAGTAGGTTCTTTCTTTCGTAACTGAAAGTCATAATGGATATTTTCAAGTTTCCAATTAAGAAAACAACAAGTACTTTTTCCATTATTTTGCACTTTTCAGATCTCATAACTGCTATTATAAGTGAATGTGCCACAATCACCAGCTTGTGCTGGTCCTAAAATCAAGTGGAATGGTGGAGGGATTTGATGAGGACACGGTTGGCCTCCCTCAGGAGGATGCAAGGCCTCATCCGATAGTGATCAGACGGGTTTGTTATAGCCGTGATGAGGCTGAGCTCACAGACGTCTAAACCCACAGACAGATGTCTGAGAGAAGTGCTCCAATCAATACCCTGACATTTGGCTCATGTTGTTTTCTCTTTTTTTGCAGGAGGTCGGAAGCATCATAGGCAAGGTAAGCATCTGTCTTATTGTTTTGGGTGTTTGGTGGGTAGTTTGTATGAGATGTGCTAATATGTGCTAATGCTTTACTACCTTGCATGTCAGCTTCTGTAAGCTGGATTAAAATAAGGTCACCAAACGTCCTCTTTTACCCAGACATGTCCTCTTTTTGAGACTTAAAAAAAAATGTCCGGGTGGAATTTCACAAACGTACGGGAGTTTGTTTTACTAGAGCTCATGTAAAATTTTGAGACGCGTTTCGTTCACAAACTAGTCTCCCCCTCCCCCTATTCCGTTTGGTTTGCTTGAGTGAGATGTTACGTTATATTAAATGGCGAGCACTAGGACCCAGCGGAAATCCAAACCTGTTTCCTGGCCACCCACAAGCTCACGATTGGCTCTGGCATTTCTTGTTAACGTGTGATTGGCCGTCGCTGCTGTCATTCCCTCAAACAGTGTCTGGACTTTCATCTCTAAGTTGTTAACATGCTAAGCGTTAGTTCTTCCTGTGTCACGTCAGCTCAACGTATTTTAATATAAGAAGTTTAATATTAAAATTAATTAACATTAACATCTGAATCTGTGTCTGTGTGCATGTGTCTACCAGTCTGTGACAAGCCATCCATTTACATGTCACGAAGTTTAACTATTGTCAAAATAATTCCGAATTTCTGCTTTTTTTACTCAAAATGACATATAATTATGTGTAAATGAGGTATATTGATCATACATTCCAAACATAAGTGTAATGTTGGTGATAATGAGCTGGAGTGAATTTGACTGAAAAGATGAAACAGATAATTGAGTGATAGTTATGCTACATTCTTTTAACAGTTTATTAATATTTAATAATATGTAATAATGTATTTAAATAATGATTAATATTATTATTTTTTTATTATTCATAAGAATGGTTAATAGTATATTATTAATAGCAACTAGTAATAATTAATAAAATATAAATCATAATTTGTCGATTTATTAATAATTAATAACAATAAAATTTATGTTCAAGCACAAAAAAACGGACGAAAAGGGACACATGGTGCCCCCCTAAGACGTGTGGTGCCCCTTAAAATCGTAGTGCTCGTGATCCGCGTATGGGGAGCGCCAGCCCTGCATTATATGCCCCCCCACCCCTCGTGCTGAGGTGTCCTCTTTTTCAGAATCTCAGATCTGGTCACCTTAATTAAAAGAACCATAAACAAACCATAATTACAATTAAGGTGGCCGGGCTTTGTTATTTGATAAAACAATTACTAATTTACCATCCTGAAGAATCAGCAACAACTGCCAGTTTGTTTAATGGTGTAATATATAACCAAAAACCATATAAAAAACAGTTAGCTTGCTAGGCCAGTTTAGCTGCCAGTTTAGTTTAGCTTTGTCTTACATAATTCATATGTATTATAACAAATACTCCTCCTTTTTTCCATACATATTTCTCTATATGCTTTTTTAAATCAGTGTTTTAACTAGCTTCAATTTTTATTTAATATTTAATAATATTTTTACTTTTGTCAGTTTGGACATCAGAAAAATCCTACAGTGACCAAATGCTTACTGTATTTGAGGTGGAAATGATTTAGCCCTACTAAAGCTTAACCAGAAAGAAGCTTATGTCTCTGTGAGAAAGGTCTGTTTTTGAGATAAGTTCTTGAATAATTGTCAAATTATAGTTTTTAATAAACTATAATCGAGTCACAACCCAAATCACAAATGACTATTACTGAGTCTGATATTAAATTACTACATTTTTGTCCTATGTAGTACTGATGTTCTACAGTTGAATAATATTTATATGCTGATTCTGTATTACTTATTGTGTTGTCTGCTGAACTGTAGACAGATTCCTCTTTTATTCCAGTGTTAAGCTGCGGGACCCTCGGGTTAAAAGACTGTTGTGTAAACCATAATCACAGTGATTGACTATTAAGGGTTTTGAAATCAAACCGCTCGATTAATCCCCGTCGTATACAGTAATGATACGAATTGGTTACATTTCTCACCTCATATCGTTTAATACTCTAGCTGACACTGTTTATCCCTGAAGGCAGCATGAATGGAGCTGTCTGTGGAGATTTCATAACAGCGGAGCCCATTATCATTAACATGCAGTGTGTAAATGCCACGTGTGTGTATGTGTGTGCTGCTCCTTTGAGCTTTGCACTGTTCGCTAACTCCAAGTCCCTCAGCCTTCATCCACACCAGCACACATACCATTATAGCATGTCCTTGGCTCTCAAAGAATCACTTGCAACAGAGCTAGCCTGCTTCAGAACTAGCCTACTAATAGGTCCCTGGGTTTTCACTAGTGTTTTGCCTTCCCCAACACACACGCAGACACACACACACACACACACACACCCCAGCCAGTGCCCCTGAGGAGAAGAACCAGACGCTAGCACACAGAGAGCCAGAGCGTGATGGAGTTTAGTCTGTGACAGATAGACCACTATCCTAGCTGAGGTTGATTGATGTATCAGGCCCTGTGCTCCTGAACATCATTTTCTTTCACATGTGTGTTTGTCTGGCTAAGCTCTTCCCTATTATTGTCCTTACAACAAAAACATGAAATATCACATAGAAGACAAAAGAAAACGACGTAATCATGATGTGATTTTTGACATTCAGACGTAAGTGGTAGGTGACCTACTTGTATGTCCTTTATGTGCTTCTGGAATTAGTGTAAATATTAACTCCTAAACTAAATATTAACTCCTAAACTAAATATTAACTCCTAAACTAAAAGCTTCTGAATTTATTTTATCCCAGAGTTTTCTGTAACTGATACCATTGGTAAGAAAATGACTAAAGACCATATTTTACAGTTTAAATGTAATTTCAGTGTTAAACCAATTGAATACAAACATTCTGAACATTAATAACATATTAACAGGGCTGTGATGAGGATGGGGAGGCAGGACTGTGATGAGGATGGGGAGGCAGGGCTGTGATGAGGATGGGGAGGCAGGGCTGTGATGAGGATGGGGAGGCAGGGCTGTGATGAGGATGGGGAGGCAGGACTGTGATGAGAATGGGGAGGCAGGGCTCTGATGAGAATGGGGAGGCGGGGCTCTGATGAGAATGGGGAGGCGGGGCTCTGATGAGAATGGGGAGGCGGGGCTCTGATGAGAATGGGGAGGCGGGGCTCTGATGAGAATGGGGAGGCGGGGCTCTGATGAGAATGCGGAGGCGGGGCTGTGATGAGAATGCGGAGGCGGGGCTGTGATATTGGAATGGGGAGGCGGGGCTGTGATATTGGGATGGGGAGGCGGGGCTGTGATATTGGGATGGGGAGGCAGGGCTGTGATGTGGAGGCAGGGAGGTGATAAGGGGATGCTGAGCATGAAGCGGGCATAGGGCTGAATCAGGGATAACTCCTTCACTATGAATAGCTGCTAAAATGCTAAATTGACTAAATATCGACTAAAATAGAAGTGAAGTATAAACACAAATTTTTTTTGTGAAGATATTAAAAAACGTTAGTCTGTTTGACTTTGGACTTACCCAACAGGTCCATTTCCACCCTTCACCTACTGCAGCCACTTTTCTGCATGAAAAAAATGGGTGACATACAGTCTCCCTGTCCTTTCTCTCTCCTGCCTTCTTTTTTTAATTTGCATTCCTGGGAACCAGATGTTTCTTTTAAATGCATCATGATGCTTCAACTTTCATCTCGCAGTGCACTGCTCACAAGCACAACTTGTGCCAGGGGCAGCTGTGGCCTGGTGGTTAGGAATCTGGTCTTGTGACCAGAAGGTTGCTGTTTGTATCCCAAGGCAGGTCATGACTGAAGTGCCCTTGAGCAAGGCACCTAACCCCCAACTATAAGTCACTGTGCACAATGTAAATGGGCCTGTTTTGACGGCAAACTGAATAATTTTATGTAAATAGGAGGCAAATCAGGCAATGCTGTGGACGTTTACTTTTCACCAAACAAAAAAAAATGTTTTAACATTTTGTAAACTATAAAGTAGTCTGTGACTTATTTTCAAGTTTAATAATGAAGTCAAAAAGTTGTAATACATTTTTAGGGATCCTGGCAGTTACAGGCCTTTAGAATCATCCTAACCATCCCCTCATATGGCACAAAGCTAACTACCTAGCAGTAGCTAGCAATAGTCTTGGCCAGCAAATTCCTTATAATTTTGTGATGTGAAGTAAGGCTTGACGGTTTTGTGGTTAGCTCGTTGGTTAACTGGCCAATATTAAGGTTCCACAAATCCTGATAAAATTAATAATGTCTCCAGTAACGTGGTATAAGAAAACTTGAGAAAACTCAGGAATAAGATGCTATTTTGAACAACAGCCCCACATCGCATAATGCTTCAACTTTGATGGTTAAATTGAAATAACTTTCCATCTAGTTGCTGGAAAGTGATCCTTGCACCTTTTTAAAAAATGGACTGGACAATCATTGGAGCAGTACTTTTTTGTCACTGGCGTGACATCTTCAGTACATCTACTTGGGAAACGTTCATTTAAAAATTCATTTATTTAAAGTTATATTGACTGTCCTGACTTAAATTTTACTGTTTAAAAAAGTTCAGTTATGTAAATATGCTTTGAAGCCTTCCTTTCTCCTGGAGCAGTGATCATGTTGTACCCTACATAGATTTACCTTGGGGGACACAATTTTTATTATTTTTTTCCAGACAGTTCAGGGTGTAATAAAAGTCACAACATTGGTCACAGTGACACATTTTTTATATTGGTTATGCCCAAATAGGAAGAATTTACACTTAATAATTATGACTGCAAGAATGAAATTAGCCCATCTGACAAGCACATAAAGCCAGCAGTCATCCATGCTTCTCATTGCACTACACAGAATGAATCAATGAGCAGTTGGTTTATGAAAGTAGCCAGCATAAACAGGCTTTTTTTTCAGTTGCTACAGGGCCATAAGTGGAATCTCAAAAAATTGTCCTTATTTGACTCACTTCTATTAGCCACTACAAGACGCCGTCTAATCTGCTCTCTCATTGGGAATCTTAATTATATGTAGGCATCTCCAGGCAGCCGAGTGACATTTCTGAAATGGTGATCCTTTAATTCTCGATCATGTCCTAGTGCAGGCCCTGTTAACCGCCATCGTGCCATCCTTGTTCTGCTGCACTGTTCTTCCTCACCCCTCTCTCTCCACAGAAGCAGAAATGAGAAGCTGAGTTTCCCATTTATCCAGTCATGTACATATTGTCTCTAACCTCAAATGATTTGTTGATGAACTGCACCGCATCAGAGAACTAGTATAATTTAGGACGGCTTGCTGTCAGTTGGCACCCTGCCGTCTGGAGCGGCGGCTGATCTCTGCAAGATCCATCTCGGAGAAAAATGGAAAGCTAATTTAGTGGTAAAATGTTTATAAGGAAGATTTGGGAAAGTCAGTCTTTAATGCAGTCATTAATAAGTGTGCAGTCAAAAGTTTGGTCGTGACTTATGAAGGGTTTCTCTCTTTTTTTGCTCTCCACTGCATTTCATAATAATAATGAAGACAATGAACCGCGACAATGAAGACATGAAATCACATTTGGAGTCACTAGAATCATATCTTTTAGCCTTCTACTAGAGTTGGTTGGCTCAGGCACATTTTACAAGTGGAATAATTATAATTAGGGCCTTACCAAATTCACAGGACATTTTCCAGCATTTCATGGAGCTGGTATCTCTCAAGCATTACAGATTTCACTGTTTAATAGAATACACATGCAATTGTTAACCCATCTCAAGTGAACACACACACAGAGACACACACACACACACACTATGGGGCAGTGAGCATAGCCCAGGGAGCAGTTGGTGGTTAGATTCCTTAAGCCATGAACTTTTCTTGTCAGTTCAAGATAGAGCCAGCAATACTTTGGTCCCAGGCTCACTTCTCTACACTTTAAGAAATAGCTATTCTGTCTATAGTGTCTTATAGTGTGCTTTATATCAACCAACTCACACATAGTTTGATGGGAAATCTCCACAGTCCATGGCCTAGTCACTTGATTGATAGGAAAGAGCTATTAGCTGTGGAGGAAGATCTCTCTAAGGCAAGCGTGTTAAACTCCAGTCCTGGAGGTGATCAAACACACCTGATTCAGCTCAGCAGGTTTAATTGTAGTGTCAGAGCAGAGAACTGTACTGGACAGCAGCCCTCCAGAACTGGAGCTTGACTCCCCTGCTCTAAGGGAAGCATGCTAACTATGATGTAGCATCATGTTTTGCAAGGCACAGCTCACTCAAGCAGCCTTAGTGCTTAACCTTGGTGTCAAAGATTTATGGCTTCCTATTGAATCCAAAATGTCAGATAACATCTACATGCTTTTTTCAGAACCTGCATCTATTTTTGTTTGATTATTTTATTTTCAAAGGCTTTCACAACAAATGGTTTATTTCACGGTTAGTGACATGATTTTCACAGCAATGCATTTAGTAGGACTCTAATTTAGAGCTGGGCGATATGGCCAAAAATTTTATCACAATAAATTTTTCTATATTGATCAATCTCGATAATTATCACAATATTACATTTTCTAACACTGTCATAGTTTTTAACAACATCTTTCTAAACATATCAAACTAAATAACAAATAAAAACAAATAAATACATGAAATGTTACTGTTTAATATATTAAAATGTTTATTGCCAGAACATAATATTGTAGTGTCCTGCTGGATGCGTTGAAAGGATGGACAAGAAAGACGTTTACAGTCGTCGCTTTATTGTTGAAACAGTGATTGTTGTCGGACGCAGCCACTCCAAAATAACAGGCTAGAGAGCCAAGCTAATATGCTAATGCTAGTTAGCACTCCGGCTCTCACACACACACAGTGAGCCCCCCTCCTTCTCCTTCTTCTCACACAAACAGACGAGCACACAGCGAGCTCGCGCTCTCTCACCCGGCCAATCACGCTTGTCTAAACACAACAGTGCATTTTGGCGGCGCTGGTGAGGAGGAGCTAACAAGCAGCAGTATTAGACTTCAGAAGTCACTGTCAAGCTGCTTAGACGTGAAATAGAATTGAACGTTAATGCTTATCGAATTCTATTGTCCTGGCTTATCATCGTCATCGAGGGAAAACTTATCATGAAAAAAATCAATATTGTTTTATCGCTCAGCACTACTCTAATTATAATGATAATGTATTATGATTCAAGTTTTCCATATTTTTAATGGCATATTCCTGTTTTTGAAATACAAACCGGATTCCAAAAAAGTTGGGACGCTATACAAATTGTGAATAAAAACTGAATGCAATGATGTGGAGATGGCAAATGTCAATAT
>BRDA01014604.1:50769-64180 GCA_036984385.1 Crenuchus spilurus | reverse complement strand
AATAGTATACTTACTGTAGTGTAATAAACCACCCTTTTATTTTGCGTCAACAGACTGAGTGAGACCTTTTTACACAGACATTTTTCCAGAGTGAGTCAGACAACTGCGTTTTATTTTCCCACCAAATAATGTGATGTCATTCATATGATAATGCCATTCTGGACATAATATTGGTTGGATTACTGGCCATGGAATGTGTGGAATGTTAACCGAACAAGGGCCTCTCACCTGAGGTTGAACACAAACAACACATTTACATTCATTTTTCAGATCCATATTAGCAGTAGGTATAGCCAATACACATGACTGTCTCATCTGCAATGAGGAGAAACTGAAGAGCACTTTGAGCCTGTCATGTCATTGACTGAGTGTGTGAAGCAGACATGCCCTCACTGTTGGCCCTTTAGTGTTTGAGAAAATGCGATGTCAGAGCTGCTGCTTTCTTCTGGTTATGAGTGTAATTGATTATGACAGAATTATCCTGCGGTGTGCGTGTAACACAACTGTCTGACATATGGATGGAGGCGGGGTCGAGTGTATGCATGTGTGCATGTGTGCGCATGCGATGCTGAGTGATCGAGAGATCGGTGTTAATGGAGAGAGACGGCAGGGGGCCTAAAGGATGATGATTCACACACTCCAGCCACACACTGCTCGCACACACACATACACACCGCCTGTGCTGGAGAATGAGTCAGTGAGCGTACAAGCGGAAGGAAATACACACAGCCTGTGCATGTGCACACATATTAATGCATTTATAGTCGCTCGTGCTGTCATCTATTTTTAAAAATATTAGTACACACAACAGTGCATGTTACACACACGCACACACACACAGCCGCCGCTTTTTTTCCCAGGCATGTTTACATACACACACACACACACACTTGTTTTAATATGCCAGGACATAGGTTCATATGCATGTTAAGCTGAATTTCCATGACATGTATGATAGATGCTGCTGCGCCAGATAATGCTGTGATAGAAGGTTGAGGCAGAACAGTGTCCCTGCTTTGTATTTCAGTTTTAGTGTCTCCCATAAGTTTATAGACTTTAGTACAGCTGTTTAGTCATACATATTTTATCACAGACATCATAGGATGTAGGAATATGTTGGATATATGCTTTGAGCTAACATTATTTTTATGGACTTTTGTTTATTGAGGTTGTTTATGGACTAATATCTCCTATTCTTGTGATTAATAGTGTTTATTGAGCTTGTTTAAGGACTAATATTTCCTATTCCAGTGTGTGATGTCTTGCATAAAATGTGCTAAATTTGTAGTGAAGAAGACATGTTCAAAAAGTATGATATAGCATGATATTAAACGCGTGGTTATTACCACTGATAATCTACTAAAAATGTGTATGTAATATATTTTTTAACATAATATAATATAACAAATACTATGGAATGTGCAGTATACTATTTTAGTGAATATGGTTACATATATTAATAATAGTAATAATAAGAAGTTTAATTTATATAGTGCAATTCACAAACACAAACAAAACAAGATTT
Source organism: Crenuchus spilurus (assembly GCA_036984385.1). Taxonomy (NCBI): domain Eukaryota; kingdom Metazoa; phylum Chordata; class Actinopteri; order Characiformes; family Crenuchidae; genus Crenuchus; species Crenuchus spilurus. The sequence continues at coordinate 62,655 of BRDA01014604.1, read as the reverse complement.
AAATGCAGTAAATAAAAAAGCATTTGTAAAATAGGAGCTTTTGTAAAAACTGCTTTACAATGTCAGGAGCATTTTGTTGGTCTTGTTGGTTAGGCTGTTTTCCTGCCATTTTCCTGTAAAGTCATGACACCTCTGTCTTGAAAATGCATGATACACAGGTCTGTACACACACACACAGGTCTGTAGGCACACACACACACACACACATAGGTCTGTAGACACACACACACACAGGTCTGTAGACACACACACACACAGGTCTGTAGACATACACACACACACAGGTCTGTAGACACACACACACACACACACAGGTCTGTAGACACACACACACACACACACAGGTCTGTAGACACACACACACACACACACACAGATCTATAGACACACACACACACACACACACACACAGGTCTATAGACACAAAACTTTGCATTACATACATTTGACAATCAATTCTAACTTTTATTGCTTTCAATCATTTTTAAATATTTCTTGCACTATTCTGGTGTGTTTTGTTGACTGAAGAGTTGTATGGCTTACAGATGGATTACAGATATGACATTTAAAAGAGAACAGACGTTATATAATCTTTAAACATTTGGAAATGTGTCTGTGTTCAAAATTAAAGAAATCAAATGAAAGAATTCATGAGTGTTGTAACTTTATACAGTAACTACACTTAGTGTTGGTATCAAAGCCAAAACTGTGGTATCATGACAAACCCTACATAGCTGCACATACTGCCATCTATTTTTATTTATTTTATTTTTTTTAAATTACTATGCACACGGCTCTCTGTGTCTCTCACACATAAAACACACTCTAGACATCTTTTATCACATACTGCTTTAGTCTTCATGCATGCTCGTGCACATACACACACACACACACACTCACACACACACAGATCACATCCCCTCTTCCCCATGCATATTTCAGTGGAGCTGCTAAACAAAGCAAAGGAACACAGGAAGCTGTCTCAGCTAGCCATGTGATTAACACACCAGTACTTTGAAGACTGAGAGAGAGAGAGAGAGAGAGTGCAAAGCAGGAGAAGCGATGTACATCATCCCTCACTCTCTCTCTCTACTACTATCGTTTTGATCATTCTGTCTATTGCTGTCATTTTAATTCTCTTTCTCTCAATCTGTCTATACCAACAGAGCAGCGCACGCATCAATATCTCAGAGGGCTCCTGCCCGGAGCGCATCATCACCATCACCGGCCCCACAGAGTGTGTGTTCCGAGCCTTCACTATGATCACAATAAAGCTTGAGGAGGTGAGTGTGTGGGAACACACAAGTTAAAAACCACACACATGCACATGTGATTTCATTTTAACCATTAGCAGTCTAGACTTATTAGTGTCAGTTTACTACTCAGATTTAATTATGTAAACATAATTATATAATCAGTTACGTAATGAATTGCATTCACATTCTGTTTACATAGACCACTGACGTTATGTCCGCATTAACAACTCCACATCTAAGCTGCTGTCCTCTTCAATGCTCTGGGCTAAACAAAAATGCACCCACACCTGATACATTCACTATCTTTGAAATATCACTGAATTCTCTGAATTATGAGATTATTTAGGAGTCTAAATATTAATTTATGCTACACTCGTGATGTGATATCAGTCTACTATTAACCACTGGAACCATCTTTTTGGAATATTATTGTCTTTATTTACATTAAAAACATCATCTGTGACCTGCCAGTTGTTTTCATGTTGACATACTGTATCAACAAAAAAAACTCCATTTTATCTATTTTTTTTTTACTATAAAAACCACAAACATATGATTGAAACATATGGATTTTATTTAGATTGGTTAATTGTGAACATATATAATGGTGAAAATTGAGATCAAATTGAAGCTATACACAACTATTTACAACAAAAAGAAGGTGTCATCTTTCTTTGTTTTTGATGCTGGTGTTGACAGGTCTTGCCCCATTGTGTGGCTTCCTCACAGGCATCTCGACCCTCCTACCTCACTACCTTAATGAGGATGCTTTTATATCAAATTTAAATGATCATATCTTCCTTTTGACCGGGTTCATCAACATTAAACAAGATCGGGAACAGAGTTTCAGACAGGATTTTCAGATGCTGTTGACAGAAATGATGCTGTGACATCTTCAACCTGCCATGTCATTTGATTATGCTGGCATGATCATTGGCTATGAGAGTTACTCATAACTAACACTACACATCAACCAGAGCAACTTAACTACCATATTCAGCAAAGACAATGTCATATTTCAGAAAATCCAGCATTTTTCGAGAGAAATTTGTATGTAGGTGTTTGGAACATGTTGTTTTACCACGGGGCGTGACGGAGGCAATTTTCTAAAATGCCACTCATTTTTACTATAAGGACAATCCTCCTATATCATTTCCTTTATACGGCCATGGCAACACGTTGACAACACATTCACTTGTCTTATTTCTGAAACTGTTTGCAATTTTTTCTGTTTAGTGCAACATCAGGAAATGAAATATATGGCAGAAATATCACAAAACTGTATGCACAGCATAACATTTACATCACAATAAAATATTGATTCTATTTAACACTGAAAATTCTAAAATTCAACGAAATTCTAAATTCAGCTAAAAAAAAAAACCTTATCCTTAATTTCTAATGGTTAGTGACCACCACCTACCTTGAAGTTAAACAAATATTTCAAATATTACAACCATGTCCACAAAAACATTCCATAATCAGTTATTAAATATAATCAGCTGTGATTTACATTTACACACATTTACACCTGCACAGTGTTTATATTGTTGATATTATGTAAATACACAAAGAAACTCCACCAGTTAATGCATCTGTTTTTTGTATTTTGTAATTTGTTACATAGCTAGTCATTCAATTTCTGATTTAATGCAATCCTCTTATTTCATATTTAATTGTATGTTTATTTCCTCAAATTGTACATTCTATAGAGTTCAATCATTCAAGTTAGAGTTCTTGATTAACTCAAACTCCTTTATAATGTCTTCATCAGTAATAACAGCAAAGTGTAATTTCAGTGAGAAGTATTGCTCAATCATAACTCACTGAAACAAGCAGATTCCATTTAGAGGAAATTCTTCTCTGTGCACACACACACACACACACACACACACACACACACAAAAAAAAAAAAAAAAAACAGGCATGCAAGCACACATATACCCAGAGCCACATCAGTCATGGCTCCCGAGGAGCAGTTGGGGATTAGGTGGGCCTTTAAGGACATTTCAGCTGTGGATACTTTATGGAGGGTATCACTGTCCTTTTATACCAAACATCAATTTTCTTGACAGTCCCAAGTCTCTGCCTCTCTAACCTTTTGGCCACATCTGCCAGCGATGAAATGACAGCATTACAAAAAGAGGCAGAGCTTGACTTAACAGGCATTGGAGGAAGCCTGTGTTAGTCTGCACCCTCCTAGAGTCAGGGACATTACAACTGATAGGATGAGACAACAAATGGATGGGTCAGTTGGCTACCAAACACTGGGGAGAAAATTGGGTAAAATTAAAAAAATAAAAAAATTTAATTGTCATATAAAAAATTTAAAATATTCAGAAAAAGTTCATTATTCTTAATTTCATTCAAAAAGGTAAACTGTCAGATTATTAGAATATTTCATTTTGAATTAAAGGCTTAAAGTATCACTTTATGTGTAATGAATATAAAATATGACAGTTTACCTTTTAAATTCTGAACTTTTCACAATATTCAGATTTTTAGAAATGCACTAGTACTGTCTTATTCTACGAAAAGAAAAATAACATTTGCTTTACACAGTTTGCCCCAAAAGTAATGCCAGAATATTGAGTGTAAATGGAATTTAACATAATTAGTTTTGCAGCTAACTACATATTTAATTATGTGCCTCGTTTAAACAGGACAGCAAAAAGACACTAAAGCTTCTAAGGGTTAAACACCACACAAATAAAATGGAAAAACTCCAACATGGAGAGGTGCTTTGCACACACTTTCATGAGTGCTCTCAGTTAGAGATATTTTATTTCATATCAGTAAAAAATAAAATTACTATTGCACCATTACAGAGATATTTCCCAAGTGTACACAATTCTCTGTAAAACATTCCCAACACACCATGTGTTTCTCCCATCAGACAAAGAGAACGAGACCCCTGTTGGGCCCTAATGACTCCTCTGCCTCAACAGTGTCTCTATCAAGAACCTTGCCTTTCTGCCTCGATGCTTAAACCAAATCCATTATTTCCTTTACATTGCGTAGCACCAAGCAGGGCGCCGCTCATTAAACAGCTGTTCGGGAATCTCCCCCCTCGCCTCCATCCTGCCTTGCTCAGAAAGGAAGGAGTTGTCATAGAAACCCTGGAGGTGGTGGCCGAGGTTTGGCTCGCGCCGAGCACATGATGCACATTACTGCTCTGGAGTTTTACAAGGAGCTCTATTCAGGAGCTTGCCCTGTCTTAGATGCCCACTGTTGTTTTCTTTCAGAGAGCAGAGAACACAAGGCAAAGGATTTGAAGTGGTGTTTCTGTTGGGTTACATTTTCACAGGATAGAATCAAGGCAAAGTCAAGCACACACAAAGGAACTGGATACTAAGCTTGTGTGAGAATGTAAATTCAGACAAACGATTATGGTCTACAGAATTATTGCGATACACAATGTCGTGTTAAATTTATTCACGAAGGGCCCTAGGTGAGCATTACAGAGCCTTTCCACTCTTTCAGTCATGTAATCATTTCCTTGCAGTCGGTATGCAAGTGCTCTGCTTCATGTCAGTCGGAGACTAAAGGAGAATGATAACAGCCAATCCTAATTCTGGAGCAAACAAACATGGTGCACTGACACCCTTCTTCTGTACAAGCTCAATATTTCACTCTCTCCCAGAGAGTGGATCACATGTACCGGTACCTTCTTTCTTTTCTTTCTTTCTTTCATTTCCATGTATTCCAACATTCTTTGCCAGATTGGAACTTTATATTGTTGTCTAGTCAGGTGGAGTTTAAAAATGTAAATTTGTTGGGACAAAAGTATTGGGATACTCACTCATTGTTTCTTCCAACAACGTCAAGGGAAGTCTTTCTATTAGATTTTGGAGCATAGCTGTGAGGATTTGACTGCATTCAGTGACATGAGCATTAGTGAGGTCTGGATGCTAGATGATCACCACCCCACCTCATCCCCAACATCCACAACTCATCCCAAAAGTACTGGACGGAGCACCATCATTACAGAGAACAAAGTTCCACTGCTCCAGAGTTTTAATCTATTGGCAGTACTTCTCTATAGGGACTAGACAACTGTTTGTACATCTTTGTAAGCAATGAGTGCAGCTTAATGTAGCCGAAACCATTCATTAGAAGGTCACTGTCCATTAATGTATATATTTGGTTGTATATTTGATGTGGCCTGTACAGAAATACTGATGATATTGTCTATAAGTCTACTATACAGTTCTAGACAAGGTAGATACCATCTCAGCTATTGGGAATTCGAGCTACAACGTATCCTGCCTGTGACTAATCCACGGGAAAGTGTGAGAATGTTCTGAAGCGATGTGTCGTGACTTTCACATTAGTCAGCTGATAGAAGTTTATTAGGCCAAATTGCAGCCTTTGGCCCAATTCACTCCCATTAAATGATACATATGTCAGAAACTCCAGACGCAAAAAGCCAGTAATGAAACTCACCTCTACCAATTACCTAAATCTGAGAGTAAAGGAGTTGTCATTAAACTTGAATAGCCATTGAATTGTCTGCCCACTGGTTCAAAGTGCAAATAGATCAATGGTTAGTGGGCACCATTTTTGTCATATTTCTTATTTGTCTACCTTATAGTTGCACTTTGTAGTTCTACAGTTACAGACTGTAGTCCATCTATTTTCCTGTATACTTTGTTAGCCTCCTTTCACCCTGTTCTTCAATGATCAGGGTCTCCACAGACCAGCTATTATTTAGGTGATCGTGCTCAGAACTGCAGCAATACTCACGTAATGGTGGTGTTGCACTGGTATGAGTGGATCTGACACAGCAGATCTACAAGGTGGCCCAACAAAGTGGATGTGATTAATAGAGTGAACAGTGAGCTAACAATGTCCAGCAGCTCTGCTGTTTCTGATCCACTCGTACCAGGCAACACACACTAACACACCACCACCACGTCAGTGTCACTGCAGTGCTGAGAATGATGAACCACCCAAATAATATCTGCTTTGCAATGGTCTTGCTCAGTGAAGAACAGGGTGAATGGAGGCTAACAAAGTACACAGAGGTACTACCGTAGAACAATTGGTTAAGAGTGCAACAGCAACACTTCAGATAACACCAGCACAACGTTCAGACAATACCAACAAAGCAAACAACAGGAATTACTGAACATGCATTTCCAAGGAAACTCTGCTGCTGTTGCAGCTCTTGCAGATTAGAGCTGTAATGTACACCACAGATTGAATTCTAGCTCTCCATCACCACAGGCCAGCAGAACACCTTATAAGCAAATGCACTGAGCTGTGGGGGTTGATATCATGCCTGATGATTTATCATTCACCAGGCTGCATAAGTAGATTAGGAGGAGGAAGGTGAAAGGGTGGGCCTGGACATCTTGCTAGCACTTCAAATTACACCGGGTAGCACTGGGGAAGACATGCGCCATTCACGCCTATTAAGACATAAAGCGTATTTTGGTATTAAATCCAGAAGGTGACTCCTATATCTCTCTGACTCAGATGAAGAGAGAGTGCTGCAGAGGTGAAAGTGCAAATCCTTCGGCGCGGCTCCAGTGAAAGGGGGGATGCGACCATTTATCTCTCAGTCACACATTTGAGTATTCATTGGCTGCTTATTTCTCAAAATGCCAATATATTTTTGGGAATAGCTACACGTCTCAATTTTTGTCTTCCTCCCATTCATTCTCAGGAGGTTTCTGGAGTAGACACTGAAGGAATTGCAAGAAGCAGTATCTCCCAAACAAAACCCCGGCGCAAATGCACAGTAAATGCAGAAACAAATCCTTTGTCGGGCGCCATTTGGAAGTGCTCGCTCAAGTCATGGTAATTCTATTCACGTAGCAAGACCAGGAGTTGATGGACAGTGAGACAGCAGCCGCTATTTACATTTCAAACCCCAGCAAGAGTCCTGCTCCCTGCTAATTGATTGCTGCAATGGCGGGCCACGACTCGGACTGATATTTATTGCCCAGCTTAATTAAAGAAAGAGCCTCCGAAATTGCGTCGGCTGACTAATGGACATTCAGGCCCATTCCTCTCAGAGAGACGAAGAATGTCAGGGAGAGTTGCCCTCGGCTGCTGATCTCAGGCCACGTTTGCAGTTTCTCCTGTCATGCCTAAAGCTAAGCCTTAGATAAGGGTCACTGGCTCCAGGTCGGACAGATAGAGTGTACGTGCCTGATAGACACCAGGGCTCTTTCGAATTGTTCCGAAGTTAGTCCTCGAAAGGGACACTTAAGATGTAAATATTGTCCATAATCTGGCGGTGGTGAAGATCGATGTAAACCCAGCCACAAGCCTAGCTCAACTTGGTTCAATCACCGGTAACCTTTAGCTGGTGGGTCTCATCGATTTGCAAACTGTGAATAGGGGGATTGATTAAATTCCTTGGCTGTGAAAAGGGCCCTTTGCAAGCACAAAAACAGATGCACAAGGTCTCCATACAAAATATATTCTAATCTTCTTGAATGTTTTGATCTCAGAAGGTATGTTAGACACATTCACACACTAGACCAGTTTATTTTAAAATTCTGAACATTGAAGATCAATAAATCTATTGTTCTCATATCTGGGGTACAGTTCTATTACTGATTGTACCCCAGATATGAGAAACACTCATTTCTGATTGGCTGACAGGTGTCTATAAATTATTTGTAACAGGACACCTATTTATTAGGTTTGTATTATAATGTATTAAATATCCTTTGATTGACCACCTATGATAGAGAAGTTACAAAAGCCAGTACTTCGTTAGCAAAAAATACATTATGTAATTAACATGTTTTTTGTATACATACACAAAAATGCATGCATATGTGGCAACCAAGATATAAGGGATAACGTCCTTTGAGGTATCCTGTTATACCAAATTAATGGACTTAATAGAGGAAACTACATTTTGCCTCAACATCATCCAATAATTACGCAGAACATTACATTCCTTATAATATGGCCATACTCTCACAGAATCTAGCATGTTTCAGATATAATCGTATATAAGCAGATTTATGAGGCAGTCCTATGGACAGCCCATTCATTGATCTACTTCAAATATCCTGCATGATATCTAATCAGGGTTCATACACTTTTTATCAGTAAATTTCCATGACTTTTCCAAATCTAGGGAACATTATCAGGAAAAGATGGCTTGTGTCTTCGCACGACTTGCAGGAATAGTGAGAATTATTCACTTTTAGCACCCACAGGACCTCTGCAGTTAAAGTTTCGTTCTTGGACACAGTGTTTGAAATGGTCTGTTGTTTCATGGTAGCTCAGACGAAAGCACTGCAGGTGGCAGAGGGTATCACGTTGGTCACTGGCGTGTAGAAGCCAGTGATGGCGTTAATAGTTGATGTCAAGCGCAGCAGCAGTAGACTGGTGTTTAGCACCTTTCACATGGCTAGCTAGTGCTGCCTCTCCCATATTCAAAATGTCGAAAGTTTTTCTACACAGTGCACATTTTGCATGTCCTGGGTCCTGGTCTTTCTCAACCCAAGCCTTATATTTGTCCATGTGAAGCCAGACACCATTAACTCTGCATTTCCTTGGCACTTACAATTTAAAGTAAGTTTAAAAGTAACCCCACGCTGAGAACAAATGATATGACCAATCGTCCTAAACAATTAAAGTAAAGTTACTATTTAACTAACATACATTTCTCAGTCGATTAACGGGACTATATATATATATATATATATATATATATATATATATATATATATATATATATATTTGTAATGCATTGTAATTCTATATTGTGTATAATTGTGTATCTCTCCTTCTTTCTAGGTATTAGTGATGGTTTAGTTCTAACAGTATCTGAACTGAAGAGTAGTTGGACTCTAACCTGTCTGTACTAGCTGAGATAATTCTATTAATGGAAACAAAACATTTTTGCACTTTAGCAGGTTTTAGCAAATATCCATGACTTTTCCAAAACTTTCTGAGTTGATGTATTTTTAAAAAAAATTTCCAGGCCTGGAAAATGCTATTTTCAAATTCCATGCTTTTCCAGGTTTTTCATGACCGTATCAACCCTGTCTAATTGATCCAGTTTCATACCTTGTTTAGGCAGCTCAGAGCTGAGGATTGAGTTTCTTGCTCACCACACATAATTTAACACAATTAGATATGTCACCGTGCTTTATTTTCTTCCCCAGCATCTGTTAAACCCACAATGCAGATGCTTGAATTCTTCTGTATTCTATATTGCAGGACCTGACTGCTCTCGTGGCTAATGGCACAGTCACCAGCAAGCCTCCGGTCACGTTGCGGCTGGTCATCCCAGCCAGCCAGTGTGGCTCTCTCATCGGCAAGGGTGGCTCCAAAATCAAAGAGATCAGAGAGGTAAGTGCCACAGCATCTGACATCTATCTCCCTCTCTCTCTTTCTCTCTCTACTCTGTCTCCCTCTGCCTCCTCCAGAAGACCTCTACAGAGGAGTGCCCTATGTTAAAACTGCTTGCACCATTGCATATTTCATGGCTCTGGATGCCAGTAAAAACCCATTTATTTTACATTTATGGTCTCCGTGCTGCCGGCCTGGAGATGAGGTAATGTTGAATGAAGGGTCATGCTAACTTCGAAGTGGTCTCTAATGCAGGAAATGGAGGGAAGTGGATGGCAGGAAATGCGTTAAGCTAATCGACGAGGGAAGAGCTGGTTTAGATAGGTAGGGCTAATATTGGGTCTCTAAAGACATTTCATGCAATCCTAAACAACTATCTTTACAGGAAGACTGCTACTTAATCACTGGTTAACACCTGATTTTATGTTTATCCTGACCTAAATCTCCTCCAAAAAGCAAAATATATATTTAAAAGAATTAAGAAGCTCTCTCAGGAAGTGTAACATATTACATTTGGTTGTATGGCATCAAAACTGAGTGCTGTATTAAACATGCACCCAAATGTGAATTAACAAAATAAATGATAAAAACAAAACTCAAAACATGTATCTGGATGTGTCCTGATATTCTAATAATTGTTGATTGATTGCTGTTCTTCTGCCCAAAACTCCCAGTCTGATACACCACTCAAACAGAACTATATACAATGGTGTATAGTTCTACAGACATATCAGAGATGATTTAGAGAACCAGAAATAAGTTTTATCATCAGTACCGTGCTTGCTCTATTAGCTTTCCATTGCTACTTTATTTTCACTTACTAGAGTTTGTCTGATGCATTGAGCAAGCATTAATATATATTATAATTATATATCATTTATAGCACTGATTTCACTTACCTTTTACTTTTCAAAGATGTTAATGAATGTTAATGAATGCTTGCACGTCTCCTATTCTAGTGATTAATAGTGATTATTGACGTTGTATATGTACTAATATTTCCTTTTCTAGTGATTAATAGTGTAAAATTGTGGATATTGTGAGGAAATTCATTTGTGTTCACAATTTAATTCAAAAAGATAAAAATGCAATTTCATTATGGTATTGGTTACATGAAAAGTGTCATATTTCAATCAGTTTTTGTTTCATGTTAATAGTGTTTGAAATAATAACGTACTCAAACTCCAAATTAAATATTCTAATAATTTGATATTCTGAATTTCTGATTTTCACGACAAGACATACTGATCAATAGTAAAACAAAAAAAGTATTGAAATGTACATGTAATGAACATAATATATAACAGTTTAACTTTCTGAATTAAATTAATAACACAAAAACTTTTTCATGATACAGTGGGACCTCGGTTTTCTTCATTAATCTGTTGTAATAACTAAATAACCTGATAATAACTAAAACAAATTACTAAATAACTAAAGCAATATTTCTCATAAGAAATAATGTAAATCCAATTAATCTGTTCCAGACACTCCAAAATATTAACAAAAATATATTTTATATAGAATAAATATAGTTTTACATACAGAACACAATGAGAAATAAATACAGAAGACAAATGAAAAGGATAAATGAACATTTAACATCACTTTTACGGGGTTTACGCTCTGTTTTAGAGCATGCCAGTGTGGCCTTTGTTTTGTACACCTGTTCTTTGGGTTCTCATCCGCTATTTGTTTTCGCGCCTGTTTTCAGTCGGTCGCTTTAGTATAATGTGTTTTTGTTTTGAGCATTATCAATGAGAAACAAAGCCAGAATGAACAATGAAAACCAAGCTCATGAACAATAACTGGAACAAAATTTCCCTGAAAAAGTTGAAGATAACTTAATTGTACAATAATCAGGGCAAACGATAATCAAGGTTCCACTGTATTCAAATGTTTTGCTGTAGCAGTGTATCTCCTGGTAATTACCAATGTTTATAAAAGTTGTTTATGGACTAATGTCTCCTATTCTGGTGTATCCATGATATTCCTACACTACGCAACATCTTGCACAAAATGTGTGCTAAACTTCTGGTAGAGAGTAACCAGCTGTAATAGCATCTAAAAAGCTCACTGTCAACAACATCTGTTCTAAAAAGTGGTGACACCTTCCTACCTCACTGTTCTACAACAGAAGATTGAATATCTGGAGCATCAACATTCATGGATTTGATCATAGTCTCCAAATGGCTAGAAAAAAGATTTATCTTCAGAAATAAAATGAGTTGTTGTTATGGAAAGTGTTAAGTGTATTGGGTGACCCTAATATATATATATATATATATATATATATATATAT
>BRDA01014604.1:25731-39177 GCA_036984385.1 Crenuchus spilurus | reverse complement strand
CACCTAAGATGAACATTTCAGACTCCTCCATGATTTCTAAGTGGGAGAACTTGCAAATTCGCAGGGTGTTCAAATACTTGTTTTCCTCACTGCATGTGTGAATTTACAAAACCCAATAAATTATAAAAGTGGGCCCCAAGAAGTAGTTTTCTTTTAGAACTTTGGCAAAAATTTAAATGTGGCATATCATTATATTGTCCTAAATATTATGCATTATTGTTTAAACATTTATTTGTGGATTGTCTGCTCTCACCAATTTGTTTAAACCATTCACATGTTGTGACAAGACTAGACTTTAGTAGAAGGCCAGTATTTCAGTAAGTGCATAAGCATGATGACATACTATTGATGTCTTTAAATGTTGACTTGTACTGTATTTGCACCCTTAATTTACTGTTTACTTTACATACACCATTACATCACATAAATGCAACCCCAAAATGCAAACCATTTGCCTGTAAGACCGTCTGTTAGTTATTTAACATTCTTAGCCACATTTTGTGATTATTGATTAATATTCATCTAGACAACAAGTGACGCTATCTAAACAGCGTGATTTCAAAGCAACATGAACAAAATCAATGTATACGAAGTGCTGCAGATGAAAAATATCAATAATACACAGCATGAACTTCTTTCAGCCTGTGTGAGCTGTCCAAGTGAGGAGGACAAAGTATTCTCTTTGAGTGACTACTCTCAATTAACATTTTATATCACAGCCACTCTACAATAACCATTTTCTTACTGAAATATCTGGTGATCTCCACTCAATAACGTATCCTCTGAACTAAAGTGGAATAGCTGTAATGTTTATTCATCGTGGCATGACTATTCATTACCAGCACGCCTATAAGAGAGGCAACAGTACCGCTAAGATCAATCAGGCTCATGAATATTCATCATCATTAGAGCTGCTTTGGAGTCTTTCGGTGGCAGGAAAAAAAAAAATTAATTGGAGAGGCAGCAAGTTTGGACGCGTGCAGCTGTGATAATGCCTAACTTTGATACATCGCCCTATCATGACAAGAGCGAGATTAACGTCTATCAGCGAAAATTAATGTTCCAGTAGGGGAGCTGTTTTAGAATGGCCGTTGGCATTTGGCACATTTCTGATAATGACAATAACAACAGTCCAGCACTGATGATAATACCAGCCATTTTAATACCACTTATAGCAATGATATGCAAATTAAAGCCTTGGTTTTTCCCATTTTGCCTTTTTAAGGTTTTTGAAGCTTCTGAGTTTGGGTCACACCCTCTATTCTCAGTGGCTCAAGGAGCTCTGGATCTACAACAAGTAAGTATCACATTATCAGAAATATAACAGTCATTGTGCTTTCTGCTACATCTTTATTTTGTAAAGTAACCTCTGAATTTTACAGCCCAACTGATCAATAATATTGGCCAAAATAACAGTTACTTATACTGCATTGTGAGATTGTTTCACCATTTGGTGCCACATCATAATACTGTGAGAAATGTGTTATTCATTATTTAATTGTCATATTCATTACACCTAAAGTGACATTTCATGCCTTTGTTTGTTTTACTGTTTTACTGAAAATCAGAAATCCAGGATCTCAGATTGTTATGAATGAATGAATGTTACACTTATATAACACTTTTCGAAATACCCAAGGATAGTAGACCCTTTAAGGTTTTCTGGGTATGTTGAGTTTTGTTTCTAGGATAAAATCTTGCAAAGTAAATGTTTTTGCCAAATTTCAGTTTTGTCCCTCTGGCAACCCCAGAATTTAAATGGTTTCTAGTGGTGAGGAATCCACTTCAAATGACTCTACCAATTCTGAGTGAAGTACCAGGAGTTGACTCCTTATTTTGTTGATTTGTGTTACATTTAGACATTGTAATATGACTCAGATTACAGTAGACCTTTTTATCTATTGCTCTGGTGATGTAGTGTTAACCTGAAATGAAGTTGACTCAACAAAAGCCGGAGTCGTGCATCACTTTTAGTTTCATGCTCTTATGCCAGTCAGTCAGTCTTATGCCAAAGAATATTTTGCCAATGACTCATCTTTACTGCAGTAGTACAGACTGAACTAGTAAGCACTGGTGAACAGAACTGATGAGAAATAAGAACTGATTTCCTGAACATCTAAGCTACTAAGAATACTGAGAACGCTGTAATATTTAAGTGATTATCTCAAACAGAGTCTTGTTTTTTGACTAATGATGTGAATTAGTTTATTCTATATTAAAAACACATCAATTAGAAATTTTCATAGTGATTGGGCTCTACTAAATAAGGACGTGAATAATTGTTCTCTTCTCATGCTTCTTGCCGCATGTTGCTACCACAATACCTTTTGAGCCAAGAGAGAAAGACTGAAACCTCCTTTTGTTTGCAGATGGGCATGTTTCTTTTAGTTATTGCATGGCTTTCCTACACACACATTCCTGGCTTCTGTATTTCTTAGCATAGTACATGTTCCTAATTTAATTAACAGCCTTGAAAATGATGCTTTATACTAGACAATTCAGCTTGTTTTTCAGTATCCTTTCCCTGTGGGCAAACATATTGAGTTATCTAGCATTCTTTTTGAGTTTCCTTTGAGTTTGATGAATTTTGTTATGTGCTTTGATTTTTTTGAGGAGTTGTGAAAGATTAAAATGGGTCATGTCTGTTTTTTTACTGAAGTTCTGAAGGTGATTTGTCATAGTATGTATAAAACATCAAAGAACAACAGTGTGGTGTGAAATATAATAGACTAGTATATGATATTTATTTGTAAACTTACAAGGGTTTGCTTTCTGTAGCTTTTAGACCCAGGGCTATAGCCTCATACCCTGAACCTAGTTCCACCCTTGATTCTTAGTGTCCTCAAAAGACTGAAGCCTTAGCATCAGTAGAAAACATGCAATCATTGTTAGCAATGTTAGCAGTGTTAGCATTTAGGCTCTCCAAAATACAATTGTATGAAAACAGTCAGCAAATACTTGGTGCATACAATTCAAATGTAATGTTAGATACAAATAATAGATTATATGCTATTAAATAAAATAGTGAATGATAAAATACCCAACAAACAAGGCTGATAAGTGTAAAATTATTGTGCACACAATATTTTTGTTTAATACAGATGTCCTAGAGCTTTGAAGCTATAGCTTTAACATTAGCTAGGTTGCTAATTTGCCTTGTGGTCCTGTATCACAGTAACCCCTTAGTGTCGGCTCTCCCACCACATATTAACAAAATTTCGCAAAAATACATATATCTCCGCGAGATTTTATCCTAGAAACAAAACCAAACATACCTAGGAAACTTTAATGGGTCCACTTTTCAAATATTTGTAGCTTGAATCAAAATATATTTTTAGGTGTTTGTGAGAGGATTCATAAATAAATTTTTAAAAATTCATATGATAATAACATGGTAATTCCAGGCATTGGTGGAACAGCAGCCATGGAATGTGAATGTGAACAAAGACCTCTCACCTGAGGTGAACATGAACAAAAGACCTCTTAACCTCACACGTATCTCATAAATATTCAATCTAGGAACCACTGAATGAGTCAAACATGTCAAGTCACATTTCTTAAGCTTTAGAAATAAAACCGCATACAATTTATAAAAGCTGTAATGACCAGTGTGCAGCCACGACTTATGTTTATTCAGTTCAGAGCTCAAAAGTCTTGGCTAGAAATGTTTAGAGTGTTTTTTTTACACTTTATATCAGCACGTATGAAAATAGGTTTTTGGAAAAAAACTTTTTGCTGCTGTTGCTGAGTTTGTGCTGAACAAACGCTTGTGTAACAGTTTGGGGGGGAAAAAATTAGATGGGTGTAATTTGTATAAAAGTCAAGGCATGTCAGCCTACATCAGAGTGACTGAAATACCCTCTGACTCCAGAGGGTTAACTGATAATAAGTACATAATAATGGAATTGGATTTGTACAGGATAACTGAACTGAAGCATAAGTAAAAAAGTGTCTTACTTATTTAGCATAGTTAGTTGTAGCAGTCGTATATATAATCAACTTTACTTATCCAGAAGGAAATTTGAGTATCACAGCAGCTTTAACCTAAAACAAAAATAAACACATGCCAGATAAAAAAACAAACATAAGTTACACCACACATGGAGAGCAGACTGAGCAAAATGGACATTTAAACACTATCAGGCTATAACATACTACATGGTATGATGCCCAGGCAGGACACTGTACTCTATGTATCGTGATGTGGTTTAGCACAGTTCAGTTTGCAGGAGCAGAGTACTGTCCCTGCTGTAATGAGACTCTTTATAGATCCTTATTGCAGTGCGTAAGAAGGATCTCGCATGGCTCTTTAACACAGCACAGCTGTAACAGTCTGCCACTGAATGTGCTTCTTTGCTTTTCAGTGTAGTGTTAAAGGGGGTGTGAGGTTTTATCCAAGATGGCTTTGTTGAGGCTCTGTTCTGACACCTTCTCTAAAGAGGCCAGAGTCCTACAACAGTGCCAGCCTTCCTAATCAGTTTATTCTGTCTGTTTATGGACAATTTGTTGATATTATTGCCCCTGCAGACAACAGCATAGAATATAATGCTACCAGACTGGTAGAAGGTCTACAGCGGCTTAGTGCACAAACCAAAAGACCTTCCCCTGCTCAGGAAGTACAGACAGCTCTGGCCTTTCATGTACACAGCGTGGGTGTTACAGTTCCAGTCCAGTTTGCAGTCCAGATGGACCCCCAAGTACTTGTCCCAACCACCTCCACATCTATTCTGTATGTGATGATTGGTGACAAGGCAGGTTTGGAGCTCCTAAAAGATCCACTACTATTTCTTTGGTATTGCTGGTGTTCAACTGCAGCTGGTTCAGTTTACACCACTCAGCAAAGTCCTTTACAAGCCTCCTGTGCTCCTCCCCCTGCCCATTACTGATACCACCCACAATGACTGTGTCATCAGAGAACATGACAGGTACGGCTAATATAACGGTACTAATGTTAGCAATTTAGCCTCAGAAAAGCACTATACTCAATGGTTATATGTGAAATCACTCAGCAAATACAACACACACACACATATAAATACTACTGTTAATGGCTTATATTTTTGTCTTATAGCTCATGAAAATCAGAAATCCAGAATCTCAGATTATTAGAATATTTGAGTTTGAGTAAATTACTATTCAAACAGTATCAACATTAAAACAATAAAGGCCTGAAATGTCACTTTACATGAATATAAAATATGACAGTTTGAATTCAACACCAAATTTATAATATTCACATTTTTGGAGATGCACTAGTACTTGTACCAGAACATTCAAATGTTTGATAAAATAATTAGAGGCTGTAAATGACCATTTAAATGAATGCTAAAAAGCCTTTTGCCTGGCAGACAGGGTTGAGGGAATGCTGTTCTAAAAAATATTGCTTGCTAGTATCACAGGTCAGTATGTTTGAGTGTGAGGTGGACTATTGGGGCTAATGGAGGGGGGGTGTTATAGGCCTGCTCACTGATAAAAATCAGCCATTCCACAGTTAGCAGCTTAGCACGCTGGAGAGAGCTGGGGGGCACAGAACATCAAGGCCAAGCCCGTTTGTATGACTGTACGTGTATGTGTGTATTTGGCCGTAGCGCTCACTGACGTTACTGTAGCTCTTATCAGACACTACCACTAAAACAGCGGAGGCATTTGACCCACGTAAACACACAAACACACACACACACACGCCCCTCAGACTGAAGCAGGGACATGACACGAGGCGGGCCGTAGCTTTGGCAGCCTCCGAAATGAGTTCAGATAAGTGCTGTCTGGCAAGAACCTGGGGACTGTCAGCATCACAGTGGCTCTTGCTAATGAAGGCGCCGCATGAGTGCATTGAGTGAGTGTATGTGTGTGAGAGAGAGAGGTAGAGAGAGTTGTGGGGGGGATTAGGCTGTGTTAAGTGCTTTGGTAAGGCGATTAATGCTTTTACACATTATTTACGAGTGTGCCACGCTTAGACAGTGAGAGAAGTGAGAAACAAACAATGGTAGTAAGTAAATGATGTCATTTTCATGGATGCGAACAGGTAGAGGGTAAGAACATTGGGATGATGAGGGGGATGCTGGGGAACCCTGGCTACAAACGTCAGTGAACATCAGTCCAGGGGTGCATGCAAAAATGAGAAAAACTGGGCTCTAAGCCAGCTGCATTGACCAACACATAAACGTGATACCTTGATTTAACATTATTGATCGTTTCTTTTGTTATTATTGATAATGATTTTGGTCTGCTAGAGTTAGGATAAGTACAGTTCAGAAGATTTTTTTACCTTTATGTGATAGCAACATTGATTTGGCTCAAACTTGGGCCACATCTGGTATTTACAATTGGTCAGTTGGTCCTTACACTACAAAGAATGATGACCTAGATTTGGGCCAAATGCAGCTGTCAGAGCTAAAATATTTTTTTAAATCCCATTGGTTCACTCCTACTGATAAAAAATGGCCGTTTAGCAAAACAAAACAAAAATATGCCAATAATTATGCTAATTCTTATTATAGTATAGTACAACTGTCTCTGAGATTCTCAGACACCTTTAAACCTCCTCTGTCAGAAGTGACCACTCAGTTCTTTCTATGTGGGATGTGGACCAGTTGTAAATCCCAGATGTGGCCCAGGTTCAATCCCACATCAATGCTACCATCAGGGTTTAGTCTCCTCAGCTCACAAGAACAAAGAGATATATACTGAGACCTTTCCCACCTACTGGAAAGACTTGGCTTTCTCTGCCTACAGTGCTGTGAAAATGTTTTTGCTCCCTTACAGATTTCTTCTGCTTTTCACACTTACAGTAAATGTTTCAGATTATCAAATAAATCTGAATATCAGACAAAGATAACCTGAGTGAATACATAAAGCATTTTCTTTATTGATGATTTCGATTTTAAGGCAAAAAAAGCTATCCAAAACATTCCGGTCTTATGTGGAAAAAGTCAACTGTTTAACAAAAGATTCCTCTTACAAATCACCCATATTGCTTAATGTGAGGTGAAATACCACCATCAAAAATTATTTGGAACAACATTTTTCATTTCATAACTAAACACGACTTATGTAAACATGATCAAACTGATACTAATACACGTTCGTGTATATTTACATAGTAATGGTCATCTCAAGCAAAACCACAGTCATGAAGTGAACATTGGTGGGGACCCACTATTTGAATATGTCAGTGAATGCCATAGTTGGTCACTGGTTGAATGCATGGTTGATTAACTTTCCAGGTATCTTAGCTATGATAGTTAATGTTAGTAATGGTTGATTGGTTAGCACTCACAAAGTGGTCCATTTTTTCAACAAAAAAAGAAAAAAAAAGTTTTTAGTAAATATAACTTTTTTTAAACTAAAACAGATCCAACATAAAATCATGTACTGATGCTAACATTACATTGTCATTCAAGTCAGAGGTGCAAAGAGCCATGTGGTACAATGCTACAATAATGAACATCCCATCAACAACTGATGGTAACATTTGATTAATCCTAACATTACACAAGTTGGCAAGTGAAATATTGTTATTTATCTTATAATACATATATTATTTAGCATATTTGGGACATTTTGAGCATATCTAAATACTGTATCCCCATCCCCCTCAGTATATATTGTGATTAAAGCCTTGATCTCTAGCACATACAGCAACACCAAAAACAAACGAGAAAAGAAGGAGATATGAAGGGTGAGGGTGGTAGCCACCACACACACATTTCTCTCAGCTTCCCATGGGTGTCTGAGTCTACCCCAAAGGGGAATATGCTCAATTCATATTGACAAAAGAGTCTTTTTCTCCCTGGAAAAGAAGAAAACGTTCTCCTTAAAACCTGTGACCAATTGTTCTTATTAACTGGAGCAGCGAGAAACGCAAAACGGGCTTCTTCCATGGAATGGCTTGTAATTTGTGCGTCACTTGTTCTGTCTCAATCTCTCCCACTCTCTCCCTCTCTGGCTCTCTCTCTCTTCCTTCCTATCTCTCCTGCTGTCTCCCTCCCTGCGGTCTCTCTTTTCTTCCTGCTCTTCCTCCCACTCTCTCTCTCTCTCTCTGCAGTGTGTTTAAACTTTTAAACAGGCTTATACAAGAGCGCCTCTGGGAATAGCACGTAGTGCTCCCTTTAGCCGTTGCGTCTGCTCGCTGAGCTTGGCATTCTCTTTGATGCCAAGGCCCCAAACTCAAAAGTTCTTCGATTTGAAAGTGAGCCTCACGAGAGGCAGCAGTGGCGCCTGTAAAGATCCAAAGCAGGTGCCGTCAACACAGGTTGACTCGCAGAAAACTTGATCCGATTTGAGGAACAGGTTTTGTATTCTGTTGAGAGTTGTGTGTGTGTTCAAGCAGGAACTAGCCTCAGACCTCTGTAAAGATGTGTTCACCTTATCGATCAACTGAGACGCTCATGTCTGATATTTCTAGCTTGATGGTTCATCTTCTTATAAGTGATCACTCTGTCATCTAGTGTGAACTCACCTCAGTACTGAAATGACCATCTGCACAAATGGCCGACACTGGATGACGGTGATACGCACATGCACAATGAAGTGTGATGTAAAGGAGCAAAATATCAATTCTATTCAGGCTGTATGGTCACATATGATCTACATACACTGTATGTCCTGATGTTTGTGGACACTCCTTCTAATGAATGCATTCAGCTACTTTAAGCTGCTCACACTGCTGACACAGATGTATGAATGCACACACAGCTTGTCTAGTTCCTGTAGAGAAGTACTGCCAATAGAACAGGACTCTATGAAACAGATAAACATGAACCTCTTGGAACCATGTCTAATGCCAGGTGGGCTAGAAGTGTATAAAGCCCCCCAGCATTGAGCTGTGGAGCAGTGTTCTCTGGATGATGGTGCTCCATTCAGTACTTTTGGGATGAGTTGGTGATGAGGTGGGGTGGGGTCATCCAGCATCTTCACTAATGCACTGAATGCAATGAAATTCAGCAAAAAATCACAGCAAAAATCTAGTAGAAAGTCTTCTCTGGACAGTAGAGACAATGAGCAGGTGTCCCAATAGTCGTGTCCATATAGTGTATGAATCTGATCATTATGGTTGCCCTTTCAGTCCCTCACTGTCCGGTCTGATCCAATTAAAAAATATATATATTTGTATGTGAATGCTGTCTAAGGTATTCAAATGCTCTGCAGTATACTCCAACAAGCATCTGTCCTCTTTGTTCTTTTCTCTTCCAGGCATACACTGTACAGAACCAATATGGCATTCCACATTCAGAGGTAAGAGTCCTGAAGATTCATTGCTATCCTTGCTCCACACGACATATCAATTTACCATGAGATATGACTCAGCTCTTCTGATCTACATCCTCAATGAGCAACACTGCACATCTGACCATCATTCTTCATACTGTATTTTAGAAATAATATCATAGTTCACATCCAGTCTACAGGATTTACAGTACCTGTCAAAAGCCTGGACAGGTCTGATTGAATGGATGTTTTTCATAATCCTAAAAACATTTTGATCTAAAGGCTTCTGCGTAAATGCTTGAAATTTGTTTCTAAGACAAATACAGTCACACTGATTCCTGTGTATGAGTATACTTACAAAACAAAAATAATAGAATGCCTCACAGTAAGAGTTAATCAGGAACCAACAAGTTTCCAGCATATGTTGAGCTTCTTCAAGCCTGTTGGAAAAGCATCCCAGGTGGCTTCTCATGGAGCTGCTTCAGAGAATGCCAAGAGTGTGCAAAGCTTCATTAAAGGGGAATTTCACAGATTTTTAAAATGACTGTATAATTCACTTGTTGAGATGTAAACTAAAGGTTTGATGTGAAATCCGGCATTCAGTAGAAACTTCCTGAGTCAGAACGGTGGTCAGAACAACCTGAAGGCATCTGAAACATTTAATACCTCACAGAAGTTTGTTATATAAAATGGGTACAGTAGCTATGCATTAAGATTGGCATCTAAAATATATTTTACTACTTTTAATTCATTTTTACTAATAATCAAGTGTGCTGATGATTAATTTTATAAATCCATGCAATGGCAGAGGAGCATTGAGGAACAACTCACAACATATCAACTATTTTTTTTACAAAACAAAACATTTGAAATGTGTTAGGTTTACTGTTTATTTGTATTTATTCTCTTATTAACCCTCTGGAGTCGGCACTGCTGCCAGCGGGACAAAACCAAGTGTATTTTCACAATATATCAGCACATCTGAAAGTAGGTTTTTGGAAAGTCTAAGTTTAGAGCAGATGTAATCAACATATAAATTTATGACACTTTTACTGTTTTGACACCGTTGTTGCTGAGTTTTTGTTTTTGTAGAAAAAAATTTATTTTATATGGGTGTAATTTGTAAAATGTCAAGGCATGTCAGACTAAATCAGAGTGTCTGAAACACCCTCAGATTCCAGATGGTTAACATTTTTTAAATGAACTTATGAACATTTTAATTTTATGAACTTTTAATTTAGTTCTGTATGTAAGTTGACTGATTTTATAATTCAATTACAACTGCAATATTTGCAATCCCTGGTTCCTGTCAACAGTTTTGTAAGAAATCAGATGTGGTGAGTTTTTCTCCGAGGCACACCACTTCACATCAATCCACTCAAAGACTTTGTTTAAAACTGAATCTCAATGACTAAATTATGCAGAGGTTTTGAAAACATTTCCCCTTTAAGGCTAAGCCAGATTACTCTGAAGAGTCTAAACATAGACAGATTAGCATTTATAATCACTTCATCATTCTTTATGTTATTCATTCATTCATTATTTGTTTCTCTTTCTCTTAGTTGGCCAAGCTGCACCAGTTGTCCATGCAACAGGGTCTTGCACCAATAGCCCAGCCAGCAGCTACCCCTGTCCTGCCTGGTATGTTTGCCCAGTGTGCTGCCTCTAGAAGAGAGTCTTGTAGGAGAGAGAGACAAATATTGAGAACGTCTGTCTTGGCTCTCAAATGCATGAAACTCTCTTTTTTGTTGCTTTTTTTATTCTTTATTCACCATGAACCACATACAGGCAACGGTCAAGAGCCAGCTTCACAATCCCTTCCCTGTGAAGTTCACTGGAACAGAACTCTGTGACTTTATAATGGAGGAAAATTTAATGGAATGTCTTTCTGACCCGCCGTCAAATAACAATGCCATGGATGCCAGCACCTTCAAGAGACATCTTAGGGTGAAGCACTTGGGTGCATAAATGTAGATCAAATGTAGACCTCTCAACAGTGTCTGGGCCAGCCTAGCTAATGCACCTGCACTCCACGGAGCATATGGTACGCGTAGATTAGACTCGAGAAAAATAGGGCCAGGCCTAGTGGGGATTTCACAGTAAGCACCAGAGGCTTTTCAAGTCCAATTTCCAGCCAAGCCAAAGGATGGGATCTTCTCACCCTCCCCAGACCCACAGACATGGGATATTACCCCAGCTTCCTCATCATTCCAAAGCATCTCTTGCAATATCTAGCAATCCTATGTATTTGTTTGGAAACAAGCTTTTCCAACCAGGCTCTTTCATAGTCAACCGACTGTTAAGCATTATGGTAAATAAGCACTTTGGCTCAGAGTAGAAAAGAAGGGGGGTGTGGAGGGGCTCTGAGCAATTTCCGTGCGTCAAAAAACGAGCACAATAGCAGCCCCCACCTCCTGCCGCCAAAGCTAGGAGAGCATATCCCTCTCATGATATGGCTGGGGAATTCGATTATGTTGGAGGTAAAAAGCTCATCAGTCAAGGCAGTGTTTCAGTCTATTAAAAAGGGCTCCTGACGGGCAAGGAGGGCGCACAAGCTCAGGCCTTGGGCCTAGACAGGAAGTGTGTCGGTTATTGTTAAACGGCAAGTGATAGCATCCAGGTGGCAAGAGCAGATAGCATATGGAAGTCATGGTCAGGGATAAAACTGTCAGTGTAGGACAGTGCTGCTGAAAGATACCAAACTATGAACTAACTGTGATTCTACAGCCTCAGTCCAAACTGTCCTGGGTTTTTTGGCAAGTTAAAAGGCCTATGAGGTATATGTATGCAAGAATGTAGAGATCAGATTAACCAACCATGCTGATAAAGTGACTTAATACACTAGCAAGGTCCATGCTTCTGTATCCGTAGCAAGTATCCAAGCATCCTTGCAAGTATTCTGTGGCAAGTATCCATGCTTCTGGATAGCACCATATTTTGCTGTATTTTGATGATGACTAGAGTTAGCGGTGTCTCTAGCATATTATTTGGGCTATGTTGCATCATATGTACAGAGGAAAAATAATACATGACTGCTACCAAAACATAAATAATACATTTGTTCTACTCAGTAATAACAATGTAGAGATAAATAATTACATCAATGACATTTTAGACATTTTATGCTGAAATTTAGCAACAGCATCTTATTAATTTATGTTGTATGTACTAATGTGTCTCCAAAATAAGAATATTGTGGAAAAAGTGAGTGATTCTGATTTTCAATCAGCCTTTTCAACAAAAGGCTTGAAATATTTCACTTAATAATGTAATGACTAAAATATTACCTTTTTTCTCATATGAATTACATTATTATTATTATTATTATACTATTATTATGAACACAAATATTCTCATGATATTCTAACTTGATATGTTATGGCATTTGTAGTAATATCAAATTGTCATTTGATCAATACTTTGTAAATACCACCGTTGACATGAGCTTTATTACAGCAGTTCAGTTGCAACATTCTGAATCATTTTAGTATGACATGAAATATACATCATTATAAATACAAGTCATTTTTTACACATGACTGTATAATAAAAGTATAACATTAGTTACTCTGTATACATCTACTGTTGTAAATTACTATAATTTTTTGAGCAGTAGCATGTATCAATAAAATGGAGCAGTGGAACAGTAAACAGTGGCAGGGGGGAAAACTCATAAACCCTCGAAAAAATATCTTCAAATGATCTGCTTCACCCAAAGGCAAACTCTTCTGTCAAACAGTCAGACAGAACCTGAAAGGACTGGCATCCATCAAGTTCCATCAGGGGATTTCAAAGCCCCAAAATATCGAGCTCCATGTCTAGACTGAAGAATAAACCATTAGCATGAAGGAAGAGGGGGGGGGGATCATTTAGGGATGCATAATGGAGTTGTGACTGTATGCAGCTTTTGGAGAAGTTCTCCAGGGCTTTGTTAACTCAGTAACCCTTCGCTTTAGTTTCGACATTTTTCAATTCGGTATTTTGGACAAGAAGACCCAACCAGGTCCTACATTTATCCGGTACGTTTTTACACGACTTTTAGTTTCCACAATTCTCAATCCTGAGAATGCAGTAAACCTTACTCCTCGAGGACGCTACGGCAGACCCTTAACCTCAGGTACGGATGACTCTCTCTCTTCCCAATGACTCAATTGTTTCGGGACCTCTTGAAGAGGTTTTCGACGTATGTCAGTGTTGAGGTAATACGTAGGGATTTACTAGGGGGGGGGGAAGGAA
>BRDA01014604.1:0-25721 GCA_036984385.1 Crenuchus spilurus | reverse complement strand
GTTGCAACATTCTGAATCATTTTAGTATGACATGAAATATACATCATTATAAATACAAGTCATTTTTTACACATGACTGTATAATAAAAGTATAACATTAGTTACTCTGTATACATCTACTGTTGTAAATTACTATAATTTTTTGAGCAGTAGCATGTATCAATAAAATGGAGCAGTGGAACAGTAAACAGTGGCAGGGGGGAAAACTCATAAACCCTCGAAAAAATATCTTCAAATGATCTGCTTCACCCAAAGGCAAACTCTTCTGTCAAACAGTCAGACAGAACCTGAAAGGACTGGCATCCATCAAGTTCCATCAGGGGATTTCAAAGCCCCAAAATATCGAGCTCCATGTCTAGACTGAAGAATAAACCATTAGCATGAAGGAAGGGGGGGGGGATCATTTAGGGATGCATAATGGAGTTGTGACTGTATGCAGCTTTTGGAGAAGTTCTCCAGGGCTTTGTTAACTCAGTAACCCTTCTCTCTCTCAGTAGGCATGGACTCCAATTCCCAGACGGCATCGCAGGAGCTCCTCATTCCAAATGACGTAAGAGTCCTAACTCTTAACACCTTTGATTTTCAGCACATTTTTGCATGGCCTATTTACATCCTGGACCAACCCAGAAGAACAGGTTTTATGGCTTAACTTTTTACAGCTTTGATTTCGCTACATCTCACTAATGAGGCGTCCTGTCATCAATTTAGCAGATTGAAACTGCAGTCTTAAAGCTAGAATTTAATTTACATGAGCTGAAGACAAGGTTTGAAAGAATGTTGTCCTACACAGAACATCTGTTCTCAAGCAGTTTGAAAGGAGCATGTATTCCTGTCAATTTGGTTTCGTGGGATTCGTAGAAAACATGTTGTGCTGTATGAGTATCAGCACCTCACATATCTGCACATTGTAAGGATGCAAGACAAACAAAACAACAAACTCCAACAGGCAGGTTTAGAAGATGTGTAGAGGTAAGGTTAACATATTATCATGGACGGTTCACTGACATACACCTATGGGCTTGTCATTGGGGAAGATTTGTGAGGGTTCAACTGAGAAAACTGAGAACTCGTAAAAGCACAAGATAGCCTGGAAGGCCTCCGAGCACATTTTTCTTTGAGCTTTCCATATTTCCTTGTGTAACCTAGATTCATGAGCGCGTCAACACAAACACCCTTCCGTCTATCCATCCATCCACCCATCCGTCTATTCATGCCCGTCCTGGTGCCTTTCTCCCCGAGAGAAGCGTCAGAAGGTTCAGTTCAATCCTGTCACAGTGGCTGACGTACTATGTACGCCCCTGCTGTCAAAACAGAGCGGTAAATAAAGCAACCCCAGAGCCTTTCATCGAAGCCCCCAGCTCACAATACGGCGGCTCGCCACTCTAGAGGATAGCTCAACGTGCTTGTCATTCCTACAGACCAGGGCTCCCCCCCTGCCCTTGTGTCTCACTGAGATCACTGGATTAATCTGCTGGCCTGGAGCCCAGCAAAAGGCTCCAAGCACGCTCACTGGGCTTATTATTCACAGTGGTGGATCGCATGCTGGATTTTTTAAGGCATTGTGCTTGGACAATGTTTATGGTATAGGGTTTTCATTAGTTGTGATGCATAGTAGAAGAGTTGATTTAAATTCTTATCATTTGAATTATATAAAGAAGTCATTGTTTCATAAATATTTTTTTGTGTCACCTAGATTTTGTATTTCACAGACTCAGTACTCTGACTACAGTATATGCTTTTATATATACTTTTATCAAATTTACAGTATATTAAAAGTATATATATACACATTCATAAATTAATTTCGAGCAGTAGTGTGTAAAATCATATATATATATACAGTGCCCTCCATAATTATTGGCACCCCTAGTTAAAATGTGTTAAAAGCTTTAAAATAAATACATTTTTTATTGCAGAAAAATCTCACTCTGAAAAAGTTTAGAAAAAAGTAAAGAAAGAAAAAATCCTGACTAAGAAATAATTATTTCCCATAAAATGACATGTTCCACAATTATTGGCACCCTTAACAATTTCTTGGAAATAAATGTATTTGAACCATTTATGTCCTTTCTACTGTAGTTGATAAAGTGGATCAAAGTATCTAGGAACCTTTAATTAGTAACTCATCACTTCCTGTTTCCCTGGGGTATAAATATGACATTACACAAAGGCCTATTTCTCTTACTCTTAAACATGGCAAAGACAAGAGAACACACTATTCAAGTAAGGCAGATGTGTGTTGACCTTCATAAATCAGGCAATGGCTACAAGAAAATAGCCACTCACTTGCAGATGCTCTTATCTACAGTCAGAGCAATCATCAAAACTTTCAAAATATCTGGAACTGTAACAAACAAGCCTGGAAGAGAACGCAAGTGTATCTTGGCACCACGCACAGTGAGAAGGATGGTACGAGAAGTAAAAAGTTCTCCAAAGCTCACTGTAAGAGAATTGAATCAAATGGTAGCATCTTGGGGTTATGAGGTCTCCCAAACAACCATCAGGCACTATCTACATGCCAACAAGCTGTTTGGGAGGCATGCATGGAGAAAGCCTTTTCTGAGTTATACTCATAAGTGTAAACGGGTGGAATTTGCTAAGCGGTACTGGGATTTTCACTGGGACCATGTCCTTTGGTCAGATGAGACCAAATTAGAGCTTTTTAGTAACAAACACTGTAAGCGTAACACCAAGGATGAGTACGCAGAAAAACACCTCATGCCCACTGTTAAGTATGGCTGAGAATCAGTGAGGATTTGGGCCTGTTTCTCCTACACAGGACCTGGGAACCTTGTAAGAATACATGGGATCATGAAGTCTGTGAAATATCTGGACATTTTGAAACAGAATCTGGTGGCCTCTGCCCAAAAGCTGAAGATGGGTCATCACTGGGTCTTTCAGCAAGATAATGACCCCAAACATGTGGCCAAATCTACTCAAAAATGGTTCACAAGGCACAAAATCAAGCTCCTCTCATGGCCATCTCAGTTCCCAGACCTCAACCCAATAGAAAACCAGTGGGGAGAGTGCATAGGAGAAGACCCAGGATTCTGGACGATTTAGAGAGGTTGTGCAAAGAGGAATTGTCAAAGATGCCTCTTTCTGTATTCTCCCATCTTGTGAAGAGTTATAGGAGAAGATTAAGTGCTGTTTTTTGGCAAAAGGAGGTTGTACAAAGTACTAACACCAGGGGTGCCAATAATTGTGGCACACATGATTTCATTCAAAAGATTTATTTCTTAATATGTAATTTTTTTCCCCGCCAAATAAAGGCACTTGAATTAAAGCTTAGATTTTTCTCTTTTTTTGCATTGTTGTCCGATATTATATATATAAAAAAAAGAATTTATTAGAAGCCAAAGAATACTTCTTAACCAGGGGTGCCAATAATTATGGAGGGTGCTGTGTGTGTGTGTGTGTGTATATATATATATATAATTTTTTTTATTTTTTATTTTTTTTAAGGTTAATAAAATACCCAATAATACACAACTGATTGTGACCAATACTAATATATGAAGAATTTAAACAAACTGTTCTAATGTAAATTAATGTAAATAGTATCAGTATGATGTTGGGTCTAAACAAAGCAAAATTCCCACCGCACATTGTAAAAATAGGACACATTGGAATTTTTGGCCCAAGTTGTTGTGGACTAATAAGTGTGTGTGTGTGTATATATATATTATTAGCATTTTATTTTTAATTAGTAGTTCTTATGCACAGATTGGTGGCACACAGTGATTCATTTCTGTGTTGTGTTTAAACCTCCAGACTGCTGGATTAGACTCTCCCACTCCAACATGAACAAGGGCACTTACAATTTTCCTAAAATTAAGAGTTTTAAAAAGGTGGCATATTTTAAATATATCACCTTGCTTACAGTGTCACAGTGTAGTGAATCATAAACCCCTGCATCATGGTATGTATCCTACTGCAAGGATTCATGCTAATACACAACTTTAATATATTGTGGTGTCTGTGTGTGTGTGTGTGTGTGTGTGTGTGTGTGTGTGTATAAAGAGTGAGTTTCTTAAAGAGAGAAACAATACATATATTTGTATTTATACAGATTATCAATTATCTGGCGGTACATTAGGCTACTTTAAGGCTCTGCTAGACTCATCAGGCTATAATATTTATGATTTAAAGACAAGATCATACCAACATGAATATATTCATGGCTCGGCAGTCAAGTCATGTTATATTAAATCTGCTTAATGCATTTGTTATGATGTTATTACATTTATAAGCTTTTCAAAATATATGTGATAAGCTTCAAAGAAAATATATATTTTCCCCCAAAAAGGACCCAATTTAAATACATCCACATTCATATCCTCACAAAAAGGCTATAAACAGGGAACTAACGTGGCATTTATTATTGAAATGCCCTTGCAGCGTAGCGGTTCCACAGCAAGGCGACATCAAACAGACATCAAACGGCTGGCAGACTAAGTTGTTTATCACTCGCAATCAGGTCTCACTCTCTAGAGGAGCTGCTTCTCCACGGCAGCCCACCCCTCTAAGTCTTCGGGAACATGTTGCAATTAGATTGGGATCAGACCCGGTGCTCGAGAACACAGCAGCAGAGACAAGTTGTCGGGTCTATAAGTCTGACGACTGCCCAGTGAGCCACCTCAGAGAGGCAGCCAGAAACAGAGGGAGTGGGCTCATCTTCTCCAAGCTGTGTCCTCCTTCAGCTCCCTGCCTTTTTTCAAATTACAAAGTGCGGCAGGGATTCGCTGAAAATAGACCCTCCGCTACCTTAGAACTGAGGGGATTTACCCTAGCTGATATTATTTGTTCCTCTAGAGAAAAAGTCTTTGAACTGCTTGAAACTGCTGACGTCAAAAAGTTACATGTTTTAGCTGTAAATAAATGTGGAAATATGGGTTTGCGGGACCTGCTATTGTGCTGTCCCATGTCTCAAAGATGGATAAATATTTTAGAGGTTCATAAAAGCACCCAATCTAGATGGACAGTGCAGGGAGCTATGCCTGGGTGGCAGCGGGACCTGGCGATCCAGCGCCAAGCACTTAGACACCGACATAATCAGCTGAGCCATTAATAGCCTCAGGCACCAGGGAGAGCAGTGTGACAAATCAGGAGCTGCAGCGGCCATATGACTTGTGAGGAAAGGAATGTTCTGTGGGTGAAACACACACACACACACACTCGAACACTCACAATGCGAGGGAGGAGTGCTGGGACAGGGCGGGGGAGCAAAAAAAGAGGGAGCTGTCTGTCAGACGAATGCCAAACTGCCAACGCATCTGCACTGGGGTCGCTTTATCATTGTCCAGGCCTGACACCAGTGCCTAAGGATCAAGGTCTCGGCACTCAGCCCCCTCCATCACGCAATAGCCCGTTCTGTTCCCCGGGCACAAGCTCAGGCTAACTGTCAGAGAAAACCAGAGGGCTTTTAGGAATATGATCACCATGCATCCACATTGAGCGATGAACCATGGAGTAAGGGAGCCATCCTGGACAATCCCCATCTTATTTCTTTATTAATAACGTCAAAGAGGACATGAGTAACATATAGTGTTTTTACAACTACATGGGTATCTGCAGTGCCTACCAACCCACAAACTGTTCAACCAGAACTGGGCTTCCCGTACTGCACAGTCATTAGAATTAACTCCGCCCCCACCTGACACCATCTAGCTCCGCCTACAGCATGATTACTTAGCTGTGCTATTTTGTTTCATTTAAGGAATTAAAGCTAATCATTGGATCTTTTACACAGAACAGAACCTGTAAATGGTGCCTTAGTTACACTCAGGTGCCCACCGGAGGAGAGGGGAGATGATGACGCTTAATTTTCATTGGCTAAAATGTTCCTACTGAAGAGAGGGGTGGAGTGGGTGAAGAACAGGCACTCAAACAAGTCATGACAGCTGTTTAAAAAGATTTAGCACAGGTGCTGTGGAGCTTTAAAAAAGTGTCATTTCATTCAAATCCCCAGTGAATGGTGTGGTGAAAAAAGAGGTAAAAGGTGTATGCCACCTTTAATGATGTGTTAACGTAAAAAAATGTTTTAACGCCAGTCATTATTATCACATTTTTTGGCCCTGCTCTATCACTGATGTTAGAATTGATTTCCAAGTGATCCGGTTCTGTTGAATGGCTCTTTGGCAAGAATGAAGGGAACCATGTTGTATTTAAGAACCATTTTTGTCTTTGTGCCCTAAATCCACTCCATTGTGTACACGAGTACAGTGAGAAACAGCCAGTTGGAGACAGACCCTATTAGCTTCCTTACAGGCATCTTAAGTTCAAAGGCTCCTCCAGCACAATGAGAGAGTGCGAGTGAGAGAGAGAGAGAGAGAGAGAGGGAGAGAGCACAATAGTGGTCGAGTGAGCTATTGAGTGAATGAAGTGAGCAGTGTTAGCAAGAACTAACAAACTATATATATATATAAGCACATACACACTCACTGGCCACTTAATTGGGTATGCACACCTTGTATCTACACACATTGTCCATGTTATCAGCTCCACTGACTATACAGGACATGGTCTGAATGTGCAGTGTTGTAGTTCTACACTTTGTAGTTCTACAGTTACAGACTGTAGTTCATTTGTTTCTCTGTATACTTTATTAACCTCCTTTCACTTGTTCTTCAATGATCAGGACCCCCACAGTGCAGGTGTTTTGGTGGTAGATCATTCTTAGCAATGCAGTAATACTGATGTGGTGGTGGTGTGTTAGTGTATGTTGCTCTGGTGTGATTGGATCAGACACAGCAGAGCTGATGGAGATGGTAAACACTATGTCAGCTCACTGCTCACTCTATTACACACACCTGCCTTGTTGGTCCACCTTGTAGATGTAAAGTCAGAGACAGCAGCTCATCTTTTAGTGCACAGTTTGTGTTGGTCCTCTAGTCTTTCACTGTGTGGTTGCAAGACACGACCCACAGGACACTGTTGGATGAATAGTTTTAATTGGTGCACTATTTTCACTCCAATAGTACCTGCTACAAATGATTCATTTTGAGGACTAATTTTGTAATTGTAAAACGTATTTTTGAGTAAAATCATATTTTATATATATATATATATATATATATATATATATATATATATAATGTGTATAATTTTAGGTTGATAAAATACCCAATAATTCACAACTGATTGTGATCAATATTAATATATTATATGAAAAATTTAAACAAACTATTCTAATATAAATAATAACTACAAAGTGTCTCTCTATGGTCAGTGGAGGTGATGAAATGGACAGAGTGTAGATACAAGGTGTACCCAGTGGATACATGAGTTTATTATTCTGTCTACTTGGCTGTATGCAAATAACTACTGCATTTACCTGTATCAGAACCAAACCAATCAGACCACACTGCAAGAAGTGAAAAACTGTCATAGGATTCTGGGATCATTAAATGCACTGTATTGTCTTGGTAGCAGCATAAACTATACTGACTTGGCTAACATAACACTGTCACAATGTTGCCTAATCAACACTGCACATTCAGACCATGTTCAGTTTTTATTGGCAGGATGGTGCAGGTTACTGTTGCTGGCTTTCAGTACATTGAGTTTCACTCACAGACAACATTGTCAAAATATCATTTCAACATTGTGGCCAGCAAAACAAAAAGTTTCTTCAACCAGCAGTGAAAGACCAGTTATAAACACACCACGGTGATGGAACAGGAAGTCAAAACTACATGCAGTGGGCCATGTTCTGAGTAATGCACTACTTGCTTACTGCAGCTCAGATGAGTCAGAGTTCACCACCTGTTGTGGGTTCACACCAATTGCCGGGATCCACAGAGCAAACAGCGTTATTAACAAATGCTCAGCACAAAGACAATGGGTCCCCACCGCTGTCGCCTTTCCATTTTGGGGGATGATAATGAATAGATTCAGGCACAGTGACTTTAACACAGTGCAGCAGATGTTGGAGAGCTAAAGGGAGGTATTGCATAACCATGAAGAGCATGCTCCTTAGATATATAAGATGTAAGGCCAGGCATTTCTGTGGTTTTGGCTTTAAACTCAGATTTGAAAATCAATATCCACTTAGCAGCACAGATGGGGACTCAGCATGGACGTCTTGTTTTACACATTCTGATAGGTTGACAAAGGATTGAGGAGATTATGGACTAACTTGCCAGGTGATCTGCTTCAAACAGTGAAACAGTATGGATTAAAGGATGTACCAAGGCTTTCTTAAGTGTTCAAAAGTACTTCAGGTTATGTAAAAGGGCTGGGTTACATGGTACTGTCTACAGGATAATTATGGAATTTTACCAAATTGTTACCACATACTTTTCTGTATATGAAAAGTCACTGCCCACTTTGTTATGCACACAAGTCCTGTATCTACACTCATTGTCCATTTTATCAGCTCCACTGCACTTTGTACCGTAGTTCAATTCCAGACTGTAGTCCATCTGTTTCTCTGTATACTTTCACCCTGTTCTTCAATCATCAGGACCCCCACAGAGCAGGTATTATTTGGGTGGTGGATCATTCTCAGGACTGATGTGGTGGTGGTGTGTTAATGTGTGTTGCACTGGTATAAGTGGATCAGACACAACAGAACTGTTGATGTTTTTAAACACCTCAGTGTCACTGCTGGAGTGAAACTAGGGCACCAACTAAAACTATCCAGCCAATAGCATCCTGACACCACCAATGAAGGACTAGAGGACCAACACAAACTGTGCAGCATCAGATGAGCTTCTGTATAACTTTACATCTACAAGGTGGCCAACAGTGGTAGAACAAGGTAAAATGAGGCTAACTAGAGAAACAGATGGACATCAGACTGTAATTGTAGAACTACAAAGTGCATCTGCTGATAAAATGGACAATGAGTGTATATACAAGGTAGAGTTGGGCAATATGGCCAAAAATTTTATCACGATAATTTTTTCTATATTGATCAATCCCGATAATTATCACGATATTAAATTTTCTAACACTGTCATAGTTTTAAACAACATCTTTGTAAAAACATCAGACTAAATACATTAAATCTTACTATTTAAAATATTAAAATGTTTATTGCCAGAACATAATATTGCAGCGTCCGACTGGACGCGTTGAAAGGATGGACGAGAAAGACGTTTACAGTTGTCGCTTTATTGTTGAAACTTACAATGATTGCTGTCGGCCGCAGCCATTCCAAAATATCAACAGGCTAGCGAGCCAAGCTAACACTCTAATGCTAGCACTCAGGTTGACACACACACACAGTGAGCCCCCCCTCCTTCTCCTTCTTACACAAACAGACGAGCAAACAGCGACCTCGTGCTCTCTCGCCCCGCCCCACTACGCTCTCCCCCAATCACACGCTGCATTCTCCCCCTAAACACAACAGTGCATTTTGGCGGTGCTGGTGAGGAGGAGCTAACAAGCAGCAGTATTAGACTTCAGACTAACTCACTGTCAAGCTGCTTAGACATGAAATGTAAACAAAATGTTAATGCTTATCGAATTCTATTGTCCCAGCTTATCGTCATTGAGGGAAAAATTATTGTGAAAAAAATCGATATTGTTTTATCGCCCAGCACTAATACAAGGTGTGTGTATCTAATGAAGTGGCCAGACCGTGTATTGAATGTTGTAGTGATGTGATGTAGTTAATGCACTGCCCATCAAAACTTTTGAAAAGCCAACTCTCTTGGTCATTTCCTCTAAAAGAGCAAGTGTGTGATCATCATGTGCTGACTACATTTGCCACTCCTGATCATTTCCATTCTTCAAAAACTGGTTTAGTGTCTCCTCACTTGTGGTTGAGATGCTTCTCTAATGTACCAGATGTGAGATCACATCACAGTGTCTAAAAAAGAGATACAGTATATAAATGTAACTAAGTAACTATACAAATGTAAGTAAATGATTGTAAAATCATTTTCAGCATTCGACTTTTGACTTAAAGACGTTCTTGCTTGCACTAAAGACATTTCATTCATTCTGTTTATTTCTTCTCTCTCCTCACAGCTGATTGGTTCGATTATTGGCAGACAGGGTACAAAAATCAATGAGATCCGCCAGGTTTCTGGGGCTCAAATCAAGATTGGCAGTCAGCTGGACAGCACCAGTGACCGACACGTGACCATCACTGGCTCTCCGATCAGCATTAACCTGGCCCAGTACCTTATCACATCCTGGTAAGCACCAAAAGCCTGACTACTGTAGTAGAGCTGAAGCTTTTGTAGTTGTCACCCCTACATATGCTAATCCAGGATAAATGTCTCTCTATTACTCGCAATGTCTTAGATAAGGATCTAGGTGGAGAGAGCTGATTCTAGATCACAACCTTCAGGGCATCTGCTGATTGGGGCCTTTGACAATCAATTGATCATGACGTAAAGCAGACTGGCTTCAGTCATTTATATTGCCAAGACATTCACTGTGCGACTACAAAGTAGGGGAAAGGTGGCAAAAATAAGCCCAACCAAGGAATTAATTGGCTGTGTTTCAAACCAGCAGCTTGTTAGAGCTAAAGGCTGAGTATTTGGGCTGCCTCCTAGTCAGACTGTAATTCTTTCCCATGACAATTCAGCAGTCGCAGTTTGATCAAATGTTGTGTCAGACAAGAAAGACATAAATTCCAGCAAGCTTCAGAGTGTTTCTCAGTGTTTTCTGTCAATGGAAAACAAATTTAATGCATTGTGCTAACAAAATTCATAGTCCACTCAACACCAGGCCTGCAGTTGTGTGCAAAGGTTAGTGATAAACTGCATATCTTTTTGATGATGTAAGTGTAAATAAGCTAACCAATCATCAAAAGAGAACAAACATGCACATTTTACTGCAAACACTCTAATGAACTGAACATTTTGGAAGACAATAACACAATGTGGCCTCTGCAAACATTGTGGCATGTTAAATATTGTATGTTTTAATTTTTTCTAATGAATAAAATGCAGGAAAAAAAATAGAAACTGTGCACTAAAATGTGCAAAAAATATTTTCACTTATCTGCAGAGGTGAACTTACATGTATATTTTCACTTAGAAAATCAATGAGATGTGTCATTTAACCTGACTGCACAAGCTTTTGCACAAGACTGTAGTCCCTTCAGTTGCTTCTACTTGCAGTTGAGTTTATAGAAAGCACTACAGAATGTACATCAGAGAATAACACATATTACAAAGGAAAGACGTAAATGACAGTAACACTAATCACCATGTGAAGTGAGAAATTAACAATGGTTGCTGGGTTTGGTTGCTTATGGACAATAACAAACAAATGTATTAGAACCCAAATCAAAATGCTGGATTTATTAAGTAGTAATTCTGGATGTTTTCACATACTAATGCATCTCCAAAAATGAGAACATTGTAGAAAAAGTTTGTGTTCAGAATTTTTTCAAAAAGGTAAATATATTTAATACTCATTTGATGTGAATTGACATTTTGAGGTTTAATGTTGATACTGTTTGAACAGTAATTTACTCAAACTGCAAATGAATTAAGATTCTAACAAAAATGCTTTAAATATGTCATTTTATATGTAAAGCCAATAAAATGACAGTTTACCTTTTTGAATTAAATTAAGCAGCAATTAAATGTTTTCACTACATTCAGTCTTGATTTAGCACTGTATTCACACGTTGCTGGAGACGGTGTTATTTCCAAAGACAGTCAGATGCCAGAGTCATGTTTATTGGCCTCCGTTCTGAATCAGCAGGTTCACAGACTGAATCATGAATAAAAAATGTATTCTTGTCCCAGGTGTGTTCAACAAGCAGACTGGTGCAGAGTGTCAGAGTCTCCCTAATAAGCAGCTTATTATTTTGTTCAAAATGTGTTATAATCTCCAGCATTCTGTGAGAAAGCAATGGCCCAGTTGATTCTGAACATGTTGTGGCAGCACCTTTGGTTTCTCCAAGTTTTCTTTTAATTGTGTCTGATTTAGCACCTTTGTTATGAGTTGAAATGCTGTTAATTTGGTTTGGAAATCAGTAAATGAGCATAAGGTAGCTTTGGGGCAGTGAATCCATGGCACTCTACTGATAATGTTTCATGAACTAGTCGTTTCAATCAAGCTCTTTCATCTTTATGTGTTTATTCATGTCTTGGAGCTTGAGTCTACGGACGTCACCACCAATTGGCGTTGCTGTCAAAGAATACATCCTTCAGCAGACATTGCATTACAGAGCGTTGCATCAGAAAGTTCTGCATATTGAACACACTGCATTCTTTTATATTGTCCATTGACCTCACAGGCAGAAGGTCAGAGTATTTCTTTAAAGCTAAAACACACAGTAATGTGATTGCGCGTATGTATTCCTGCATTTGCAATGGATACCGTATTGCCAAATGCATTTTCTTCTCTCTTTACCACCCAGTGCAGGTTAAGTCAATCCTAATAAATTGAAAATCGTTTTGTTTCTTTTCCCTAAGCCCCTACCCGAGCCATCACCCCGAATTAAACAGCACCTCCCCCATGAGTGCCAAGGTCCCCCCTCAAATAATCTGTTGCAACCTCCAGCAAAACACACCTCTCTTATGATTTTTTCTTTTTTTTTTTGTTTCCTTTTTCAATTTTCATTTTTCTCTCTATTTCTTTCTTTAACATGTCTTTTATTTAACCTTCTAACCCTTCTCCATCCGTGTCCCTTCTCCTCCCCTTTCCCTCCACCCTCCTTCCCGACACCTCTCCTCCTTCCTCTTCCTGTCCCTCCCTCCTTCCTCCGCCCCTCCCTTCCTTCCTACCTTGTACAGTTTAGAGACCGCCAAATCCACCGCCCAGTCCTCCTCCATGTCGACCCCTGTAGACCTGAACATGAGCTTCACCCAGCCCGCCTCCCCTGCCTCGTCCTCCGCCGCAGCCCTGGCAGCGATGGGTGGTCTGCCCCATGCTCCCATCCTGGGCGCCCCCTATGCCCTCCCCCTCTCCAGCCTCCTGGGAATGAAATCCGTCCCCTTCCTGGCACTCTCCGCCCCTGCCGCCACAGCTGCCGCAGCCGCTGCCGCCGCCGCCGCAGCCCCAGCCCACGGCACCCTGGCCTCCTACACGGCCAAAATCTCCTCAGCCAATGGCATCAAGAAGCCCGAACGCCAGAAGTTCGCACCCTACTGACAACAGCCAAGAAAATCCACGGAGATCCTGCACTTCTTGTTCCCGAGACAAGAACTGGTGAGGAATTCCTTCAGCGGGCCTCCCCTCTTGCCCATTGTAGCTGTGTAGTCAAAAGACTTTTCTTTCTTTTGCCTGTTTTCTTTTCAGTTTTCTTTTTGGTTACATAGTTTGTCTTGAAAACCTGAACCCTACTGCTAAGACACTATAGGAGGACGATAGCCTATCTAGATAGTCCTATTTATGTTTTTCTGGCTGCAGTAGCCTCAAAAGCCATAGCCTATTCCTAACCCCAAATTCTTTCCCCAACCCTTGTTATACTCATCTACTGTCTGCTCTTATTTATTAACGATTACGAAATATTCCCGCAGAAGAGTTTATAAAGTAAGACACTGGTGACTGATGCTAAAACACTTATGTATCAGCTTTTATACAACGATGTCTGTGTATGCTTCTGTATACAACTTTCTCATTTTTTTAAGACTCTTTAAACGATGTATAAAAAAACAAAGAAAAGAATTTTTAAGAAGACAACAGATTTAAACCTCGCTTTGTGTTACGTTTTTATGTTCTGTCGTGTTTATTTGAAGTAATTTATTTTTATTTATTATGAGTATTTTCTTTTGCAATGTTTCTTTTTTCCGTAATGACAGTGGTTTCCACCTTTTCACAGTAGGATACACACACGGACGTACCGTTTCTCGCTCCAGACTCTCTTTATTACAGGAAATGAAAAGTGGATGTTGCTATGATGTGGTGTTAGAAACTAATTAAACACTGAACTTCCTAAAAGTTAGGACTTTTTTTTCTGCAATGCACTGAACATTACTAATAACGGCTGAATGGAAAGACCTGTTTGTTAGAGAGAGGTGAGCTACCTCTGCTGATGGCATACAAAGGCTACTATGCATGGTGACCGCCCTTGTTCAGAACTAAAAGCTGCATGTTGACTCGGCCCACTCACACATACAGACACTGGCTAAAATAAACAGAGGCCTAGGTGACAGGCAGTGGAACAGCAAAGCAATACTGGACTCAAAGTGTTGATTCTACTCACTCACACACACTGCAGACTCTAGACGTAAATGTGCATTGACTGTAGCTATTGTAATCATGACTGTTTTCATCCACGAGAGTATATTATGTAGATTTTAGTTCTATTTTTTTTTTCCTTTTTATAAATATATGAATATAACTCACTTATTTTTGTAAAGCCGGATCTTCTGAATTGAATGTGGCCACAATGACTCACAGATTCATGCATTTAGATGTGGTTAACTCTGAACCTGTGTTTGTGTTTCTTCTTTTTAATTTTCTTTTCTTTTTCTTTTCACTAACATGTCTCACATACTCATTTGCATGAATTCAACTTGGCGTCTATGCAAAACATCTCTTGATGGTTTAACGAAGTATCCTGTGCCACGCACCATTGACAGCCCTAAAAGAACCACAGTTGGGCAAGGGCTACAGAGAACAATGAAGTGAACCACAGGCAAGGGCAACGATGCTCTCAACTTGATGAACCATGCGATATATATATACTATATGTTGTATTCTATCCATCTTCTCATTCCAAACCTTAACACATAACCACCACATATACTGTATAAATGCCACAGCATTACTATATGCCATGCGACATTGCACTTGAACATGAGAATTCCACTATGGCCAAATGAGAATTGAGTGTGAAATGTTCAACTGCTTGACTACTTTCTTCAAAACATCCATTCTGATTTGCACCTGGGTTCCACGGTGTTTTGACCTGGCACATATGTGACTCTTGATTTTGCTCCATTCATCAATGCCATAGAAAAAAAAATAAACAATACTGTATTAACTTGATTCTGCTGTTTTGTTCCTTATTCAACTGTATGTGTTGCGCCTTGATTTCTTGGAAATAAATTCTGACATAATTCTGCAAAAAAATGACCATCTTAAATGTAGTCAAAATAATTTCTTTAATATTGAGAATGCTGTAAGCTTAATATGAGATTATTTCACATATAATTAGACATGTCTTACCTGTTTCAAGTTATTTTATTAAGTCAAATGATCTCACTGACATTATCTGCCAGATCATTTTATTTCATAAAGTTACTGAAGGCAAATGTCTACTTACAGTGCTGATTAAACTGTTGAGGTCATTTTTTATGTACATACACTTTTTTTAGAAGATTACTTTTTCTACATCTGTTTGGAGACTATGATGAACCCACAAAAGCTGCTGTTCCAGATACTCTGTCTTCTATAGCAGAAGTCTGGCGTAGGACAGTGTCAATGCTTTTTAGCTCAGTTTTGGTGTCTTACACAATTTGTTGACCATGAGTTTATAGGCTTCAATACACCTCTTTACTCTCCAACACAGGATTAACACATTTTATCAAAGGCATCATGGGATATGATCAGATTAATGTTGTTTATGGATTAATATCTCCTATTTTGGCATTTAATAGTGTTTATTGAGGTTGTTTTTTGACTAATATTTATTACTATTTTAATGTATTTATGTTTGTACATCCCATGGTGCCGTGAAATTTGACTCAACATCAGGTAGAGAGTAAACTGCTGTACTATGAGTCTATGAGCTGACTGACAACAACTGTGAGAGACATCAAAAAGTAAACTGAGCTAAAAAATAGTGACACTGTCCTACCTCAACCTTCAACCACAGAAGTTTGAGGATCTGGAGCAGCAGCATTATTTTATCATAGTCTCCAAACAGTTAGAAAAAATAAAATATACATAATCAAAGGAAAACATGTAATATTTGCATAAATGTGATTTTTTTAATATGGTGTTTTTCATATGATCAAAACTAATTTTTCTTCAGAATATAGTGTGTCATCAGAGATGTTGTACATAACGAGTGACCCCAAATATTTGAGTGATGGTGTATTTGAATCTCTGAAATGACTTTACAGGAGAAGAACAAATTAAAGTAATTTTGAGCCCTTTCTTTTGGTCCAGTCATGAATAAATTTACACGCAATGTAACAAGCAACAGGTATTTTCAAATGATGTCAGAAACAGAAAAACATGATAAATCTATGCCTGATCCAAACAACAACAGAGTTCATTAGATCAGGGGTTACCAATCGTAGTCCTGGAGCACCCCCTGCCCTGCACTTTCTGTTTTAACTCACACTTCTATTCAGGCATGGCTTGTTGTTTAGGTGGTTAATTGGGTGACGGGGTTAATTGAGTGTCGGGAGCAGAGAAGAGATATGCAGAGCAGATGGTGCTCCAGGTTCAGGGTTGGGATCCTCTGCATTAGATAGCTGTTCTTATTTTGATGAGCATCAAGGTGTGCTCAAGTTCAAGTTAAAACAGAACACAGTGGCACAACACAGATCCCCCTAAATGAGACATAAACCTTAGTTTTGACTGCGCTTAAGTGGATCAGTCATTACTTATGTTGCATGTTCATTTGATATGAATAGCTCTGGAGAACAGAATGACCACATCTTTCTAGGAATAGTCGCTAACGTGAGCGTTAGTGTAACAGACATATTCACCTATAATGCCACGTTGACACATCAGCTAGCCTTTCATCCCTCTGTCCTTCCACCAAGCCCAACCGGACGGCACCACCCAACTGGCCTGCTGCCACCACCACGCGAAAGAAACAAAGACTACAACCCCCGAGATGAAAGCCTGCTATGAATAAGCTTACACTTCAACAGCTGCTCAAACACAAACAAATTCTTTCAGGCGGCAAGACGGGGTTATACTGGGTGTGTACGTGTGCAAGCCTGTGTGTGGTTTGGGGTGGGGGTGGGGGGTGGAGAGAAGTGCTAGGGTCTGTAATGATAACCCTACCGTAGTCCCTGTGTCACACAAAACACTGTGGTTGCCTACAATCAAGTGAAGCATCATGCAGAAGGCCACTTCTTCCTCTTCCTCCACCCAGGCTGATTTCGCCACCAGCCTCAGTTTCACATCAGAGAGCATCTCGAGACAAAAGGCCTGAGAAGTCAACGAGTAATTACGCAAGTGATAACCTCTTCCAGGCAATGTTTGGAATAATAATTACAATTTACCAACAATTAAAGAGGAGCCGGAGACAAAAGAGGCCTGAAATGGAAGCCGGTAATTACATGGTGACGGCCACTCGGCTGTTGAGAGCTCCGATGAACTCAAGTGGGGCCCTGGCACGCTTTTTAAAAAGCACGCTGGCAGGGCCACCAGCTAGAAAGATCACAGAGCTACGCACTGAAGTTTAGTTCAGAAGTTAAGCAGGAGGCGTAAGACTAGACTACCCACACACGGTTGAAAAGCATGTGTAATAGCAAATTCTACAGAACAAGGAAACATCAGTCACCAAGACACTACAGCACCAAAACAAGCCAAAACTTTACAATCCACTAATGCATCTCAAAAAGTTAGAATAACATAAAAACAAAAAAAAGCCATGTGTTCCTCATTTAATACAAAAAGTTAAAACTGTCAAATTGTATATTCATAAGATGTAAAATGACACATCAAGTCTTTTTTGTTGTTTTACTGTTGATCACTTTGGCATATACTTATTGGTTTATTATATACTTAAGATGGCTTATTGGTTTATGTTCTGAGCTCATAAACAGGATCAACAATTTAAAACAAAAATAGGTTTAAAATATGTCACTTTACCTGTAATCAGTATAAAATATTAAAGTATATATTTTGTAATTAAATTATCAACACAAATGAAAATTTTTTTGTTTGTTTTTTAGAGAAATTAGGCTAATTTAGGTGACTACTGAGTTCTAGTGTTTTCTTAAACCCTTGCTCCAGTTTTACAATAAAGATGCCAAAATCAAATTCCAAACTTTTGGACGTTCCAAACGTTTGACTGCATCTGAGGTAAGTTGAACAATACAGTGGAACCTTGGTTATCATCTGTCCTGGTTACTGTACAATTCGGTTTGCTTTTTTCAGGGAAGTTTTGTCCCAGTTTTCGTTCATTCGTCCAGTTTTCATCTGTGCGCCCATGTGACTTCCTGCTAATTCCATGAAAAACAAAGCCTCCACCCACTCATTCTTCCTTCAATCTGGCTTTGCTTGTCTGGCTTTATTTCTCATTGATAACACTCAAAACAAACTAAAATACTAAAGCGACGGCACACAGCGCTACTGCTTGAACCCAGAGCACGGATGTACAAAACACTGGATCACACCAGCACGCTTTAAAATGAAGTGTAAATCCATAAGACTGAGTCTTTTGTATGTAAAACTATAGTTATCCTGTATAAAATGTATTTGTCATTAATATTTTGGAGTATCTGGAACAGATTAGTTGGATTTACATGATTTCTTAGGAGAAATATTGCTTGTTATTTTTCCTTTCATTTATCATCAGGCACTTTAGAACAGATTAATGATGAAAATCGAGATTCCACTGGATGATTGTATGATTATAGGGTGCACCATTTCTTTATCAGCATAATTATTCAGAAAGGCTATAATTCTCCTTTAATTTAATTTATTTCCCAAGACCTACTGTGGATAAGGCTGCACATCATCTTTTCCCTCAAAGGTTTGCAGTGTTGATTCAGTCTCTGGTGTCCAAATTTGACTTCTTTAGATTAGAAGTGGAGATGCACGACTAAAAAAAGTTTCTAAAAATCAACTCAATAGTTGCCTAAAATTATTTTGTTTTTGAAAAAAAATGCATCACCAAAGCTTCTCTCACACCTCATTCACATCTTAATTAAGGTCTCAGATGAGTCAACATGGTTTAGGTCACACTATATGTTACAATTGAGGACCAGTAGGAACCAGTAAGTATTTACTGTTCATATATATTTTATGGGAGAGTTACAGCATAAGTTGTGGGAAGTTACACAATAAATTACACTTAAATCTGGGCTGCATTATAGTGTTACAGGAATTATAATTCATTTCAAAAGAAAGGTTGTTCTGAAATTATTAAAAAAATAATTGTAACAAGAGTAAAAACATGATAAAAAGAAAACAATTACTTAAATATGATTTAATAATGTGTTTATCACTTAATTTTCTCAAGAAAACATAAAATGTCTAAAAATGTGAGTTTTTTGTAATAAATATCTGTGAATTTAATCTTTATTTTCTTTCCTTAAAGTACATTTAAACACATTTGTCTACCCTAAGAAAGGCAAGTAGGTTTTGTTTGCAAAAACTTGGTGTGTTTTCTTGGTATTTATATCTGATATCAATCTGATAGAATGTGATCATTTGCTTCATTATGGGATGCTATTA
This sequence comes from Crenuchus spilurus, assembly GCA_036984385.1. Taxonomy (NCBI): domain Eukaryota; kingdom Metazoa; phylum Chordata; class Actinopteri; order Characiformes; family Crenuchidae; genus Crenuchus; species Crenuchus spilurus. The sequence continues at coordinate 6,428 of BRDA01014604.1, read as the reverse complement.
ACTGCCTTAAAAAATGCCGTCCAGCACTGTTAGGACAGCATTTAACTAAAGTGGCACGAACATTTCCATTCATCGCACAAAGCCAGGGTGCAGAGACATGCTATTTTGTGATATACATAAGTCCGTGCTTTGAAATTCAATGCAAGATTAAAAGAACACATGAAATGCAGTCAGAGAGATAAGAAAAAAAGGATCAAAGGAAGGCTGGTGCATTTGGTACGGTCGGCTTGTTAGTGAATTTGCGATTTTATGCAGCTGTGTTAGCATGATTCAGATTCCTTGTGGGGTGGAACCGAAGGCCTACAGTTCACGATTACAGGATCATGGATCAAGAAGAAGAGGCAGTGGATGCTGAATGTAATCATAAAATAGGTAACTTGCTCTGTCCTGTCTGAAATGATTATGTTCTGCTGAAGTGTGCTCATGTTCACTGTTGATGGTTGTATAGATGGTGATTTTTCTACTGCAATCTTTTAGCACTTCCTCACATCAGTCTCAATACATTTCTACTGAGGCAGTTTACCTGAAACTCCATTGAAATGGATTTCCTCTCTTTTCTCTCTTCTGCATTCATTTATTCTATTCCCTCAAGACTAAGAGGAAGTCGTAAATGCTTGAATTCATGGTTCCTGCTTAGTCATGAGTATTGTGAATATAGGCCTACAAATTGCTGAAATACAGCCGCGTATACATGCCGGCTGATAAAAGAGACCATTCTCCACCCTGGATGAACTACTTTTATGACTGTAAGTAAGTACCGTTCCTTTGTATTTCTTCATTCTACACTGCATGTCTAAATCCAGACACTTCTAATTAGTGAACTCAGCTGCGTTATGGTGCACCCATTACTGATACAGGCACTCAGTTGCATTTACATTTTTTATATAATCTCTACAGAAGCACTACCGATAACGCACGAGCCTAAGTTTATCATGTCCAATGCCGAGCACCAGTTAGAGCGGTATAAACAAGTCCTTATAGGCAAGTCTGCCCACCTGACAGCCATTTATACAAAACCCTCAGGCAGTTATTAGAGCCACACAAGACAAGGCTCATATGTTTTGGAAAGGCTTGTGTACGCAAAATAAACATTTGAAATCACTAGTAAAATCTAATCAAAATGTATCTTTTCATCAAGCTTATTTAGGTTGTTCTGGATTTTTGGTTGAAGGGCAGAACTCTGCATGAATCATTCACCATGTTGAGCATTACGAGCTTTCTTTTTCCTTTTTCTCCCAGTGACTGGCCTTCTCTTTTAATAACTCAGCACTGGACAGAGGAGCTGTATTATCTGGAGAGATGGAGCGCCATCCAAACTTCGCAATGATTTGGAGTGAACTTCCAGAACTAATCATTCAAAATCCGCACCTGACCTGGCCATCAAATACCCATAACATCTATTGTAACCTTCAAAGAAAATTGTAATCAAATGGGAACAAATTCACTGTTTATAAGCTTGATTTGAGAACACATGTTGGATGAGATGACATTAAATATTTGGGACATATAGCACACATTTAAGAGTCAATAAACTATCATACAAATTTGTGTTAAACACTGCTCCACAGGCCATTCCAGGCCAACAGTCAGGTACTGAAGAGCAAAGGGACAGAAGATGTTGTCCTGCAGATATTTTAGTCAAATTAGACAGAAAATGACTTAATATTCCATTTCACATAAAGCTGGATAACAATCAGAAGGTTAGGAACAAGACTTGCAAACACTGCAGCTCAAGAAAAGTGAGGCAACACTGTCATCATGCCATGTAATGTAGGCCTAGTCTGAGCTATTTAATGATCTTAGAATTGGCTGCTGACAAAAACTCAGCTATCAGCTTGCAGAAATGAGGAATAATATCCAGCTACATTTAATTACGCTTGCTATATGATATTTCTAACTAGGCTTAACTAGCATTAATAATGTCTAGGCGGCTAGCTAGCAGCGTAGCTAACTGGTTATGCCTCAATTCATTACATACAGTGATTCACTCAGAAATCATATTTACATATTTTTCCAATTATCGCAGATGTAGTGCAACAGCCAAGGCATGTTCCCTGATAGCAACACTGATGTGGCCCAAATCTGGGCCACATCCGACACTAGCAGCCTACGTCACAGGGAATGATGACCAAGAATTAGTGCAGATGTGCTCCTCAGAATCTTAAAACTATGTCTAGTTGTTATACTAGTGTTTGAGTGGTGGCTCAGTTCTGACAGGAGGATTAAAGGAGGCTGAGATGCTCTCACAGCACTGTCAGACAGATACACTATCTGAAAAGTTTTAGAACAGTTTTAGAAAGTTTCTGGTGTGCCTAGTTGGTCAGGGGTTCATCCTACAGCAAGATAATGACCCAAAACATAAGTCCAAGCTCTGCCAGAATTACCTCAGGAACAAACAACAAAATGGTCAGCTTGAAAACATGGAGTGGAGCACAGTCTCCAGACTTAAACCCCATCCAGCTGGTTTGGGATGAAGTGAAAAGCAAAGCAAACCTACAAGTGCCAACATTTATGTGACGTTCTGCAGCAGATTAGTGAAGAACTGTCTGAAGAATGTTTGATCTCTGTTGTAGAAAGAAAGTCACGAGTGTGTTCAGCTGTTATATCTGACAAAGGGGCTACTGTGATGAGTCAAAAGTTTAGAATACAAAACTGGACAAATAGGGTTGTTTTAAAACTTTTGAGTGGTAGTGTATATTATAAACAGGGGTGCACATAATTTTTTTGGTCTAGTTCTCAAAGGAGCACCTACAGATGTTGCTTGGTGCTCACCTTTTACAATGCTCGAAAATACTACAAGCATTGATCATCACTACCCTCCTGACATCCACTGTTTGGAGCCATGCTATCTCCTGCAGCCATTTTTAAGTGAATACTCTTTTTTTACCTTCAGTCTCAGTCCGGCGTTTCTTTGGAGGTGGTGGAATACCAAAGTAATGACTTAATGTAGCTTGTTTCTTGGACATGCTGATGAATCTGTGGAAATCTTAAAACCAGTGAAAAAAATAAGCTAGTGCTATTTATCAATTAACTACTCTCTTGAGCCCGTCTACGTTTCCGTCAGGGTTGCCAGATCCATAAAAATTAATCAGCCAAAAGTCAGACTAAAACCCGCCCTTCAGAAGTTTAAACTAGCCCAAAATATATGTCTGTCATACGTTTGAAGCAAATGGCAAAACAACTAAGAGTGTTCGACTTAGTATTTGTTTATAAGGGATTTATCAGTGCATCAAACCTTTTTCTTTATCCAAGTCCTTGCAAATATACCGCCTCCCGTACTTCCCCATTTGTGACTTTTTCTTCACCATCTCTCTGTCTGTCTCTCTCCTTATCAGGCTATCTTTCCTTATATTATGTTCTCTTTGTTGTTATTGTTGTATTCAAACTTCCTTAGTGTAGACTTTCTATACGTTTGGCCGCCGTGTTGAAGTAATAACCTAGGCAACCGGCCGCAGCAATTTTTAAAAGTTACCCAATAAAACGAATCCCGCCACCCTTGAAAGTTCACCCGCGACTGGATTTGCAACAAAACAATTTGGCGTGAAAACCGCGAACCTGGCAACTCCAGTTGCCGTGGCCAAACATAATCAAGTACATGGTGCGCAAACGCGCGTCAAGTTGTAATTCACGTTGCGCATTGTTAATTTTGACCACGCATGCGCACCTGCGCACCACTTATGTGCATCCCTGATTATGAAACACTATACTGTAATAAGAATCATAATTACAGTTATTATACACTGTTATAATTATACTATGGCACTGTTTGTGTTCATTTCAGGAATGAGTCAAAGGAATAAGCATTTTGGTTCTGACAACCCCATCTGGCTAAGTTCTGGACAATCATTCCATGTGGCATGTGAGCCACTAGTAAAGTCCAAAATCTGGCTCAAGTTTAGGAGAAGTCTATCAGGTTTTGGAATCACAAGACTAACATTGCTGACAAACACTAGAGCTCAGTAGTCCACTGTGGACTATTCTGTAAAATTTTAATTAAGATCTGGAAGCAGTATGATCAGGATTAGAGAAGTATTGGTGTTACTGCCACTGGACTATTTAGGTGACTATAGAGTTTTAGTGCTTGTTAGCAATGTTCTAAACTTTGTTTGATAGCTCCAGGGTTTAGGTGCCTTGCTCAAGGCCATTTTAGTCATGACCTGTCCGGGGATCGAATCAGCGACCTTCCGATCACAAGACCAGATCCCTAACCACCAGACTGCCCCAGACTACATCTGTTGTAAGAGGAACATTGTGTTCATATGACTTTTGAGTGATATTTTGAGTTTCATTAAAAATTCAAAAATTCATTAATGACCAAAAATGTCCTACACAAACACCAATAATTTGTGTATTAAATTCTCTCATTTTCTTTCCATCTTCTTATGATAAAAACTTGAAGTGATTTACTTTTTCATTTTGTGAAAACTCTACATGTGAACTATGTTAAAGTGATACTTTCTCTACTTGATTCAATTACATCTGTGCATTTCAATCAATACCTCTTCTCCCCTGTTCAGAACCATACATATAAGCAGTAGTAGCTTACTGATGATTCAGCCCAATATGTTTGAGCCCCTGTAGCTCTCCAAGCCATCTCAATTAGTTATAAATAGAAAATATTCATGACATATTCAATATCTTATGAATACAAAGATACATTCATGGCATATTGAGTCAGAAGAGATGTGTCTGCAAAGCCAGGCTAATCTGAACATCACAAAACATACTTTACTGGTAAGAAAACACTGTTTTGGAAAGCAGTCTTCTTTTCCAGTGTCATTAAACCAAAGTCTTTTCTATATATAGGACTTATTTTTTATTGAACTTGATGAAAGTCTATACATCTATATTTCAGGATTAGCCTGAATATGGACCTTAACATATGTATTTCACTTTCAATCAATAATAAGACATTTCTGAAAAGCTCTACTAGCCACTGATTATTCATGCATGAGTAACTGGAGCTGAGGAATATGAGATAAATGGGCTGCATAAGATGAACAGTCTGATGCAAAAGTTTAGGTACCCCGGTTAAATGACAATGGTTCTACTGAGTTTTTAAGCAGGAAAATCTGTGCAAATGTTACAGTACACACATAAATAGAATATCATACAGTTAATGTGTGTTCTTAATTTCATTTTTTTAAACTAAAATTGTCATATTTTATAAATTATACCTAAAGTGACATTTCAAGCCTTTTTTGTTTCAATGCTGATCAATATGGCGTATAGCTCATGAAAATCAGAAATCCAGTATCTCAAAATATTAGAATATATTGGCATAAATTACCATTAAAAAATATCAGCATTAAAAAGATTTTTAAAAAGCTTGAAATGTGTCATAAGTGTCATAAATAAATGAAAAAAAAATCACAAGATTCTATTTTTTTAGATGCACTACAATGTGATCATTTCTAATGAATAAAACTGGGTGGGTGAACGATAACTGGGATAAAATTTCCCCCAAAAAATCTGCTTTAAGGCCGATTTATACTTTCCGCATTGAGTGCGGTGCAAATGATGATGCAAAGCTTGTTCATCTGCCTTTTTAAAATAATCCTTTTTGACATTTTTCACTATACAGTGGAACCTTGACTTACGAGTTTAATTCGTTTTGTGACGGAGCTCGTAACTCAATGTGCTTGTATATATCAAATTCAATTTCAACATTAAAATGAATTAAAATGGTATTAACCTGTTCTAGTAACCCAAAAACCACACAGTGATATACACCAAGTGTTTATAAATAACAAAAATGTACTTTATAAATAACAAATAATGTATAAAAACAATAATACATAATAAAAAAGAATGTAAAGAAATAAACTGGTTTATTAAGTGTATTTACATTAAAGATCAGACGATAAAGAATAAAATCCTGTCCAAAGAGCTTTGTTTCTTCCTCCATTTCAAAATGTTTAGAAAATGAATGAGGCATGTATATTTACACAGCGACAAGGTACCACCTCTTCTTCTCTGCAGTGTCTCTGCACTCACACTCGCTAGTGACTCCTAATGGTAGGTGGCAGAATTGCTCACAATTAAGCATGATTAACAATATCACATAGTGAAAATAATTGTGATTAAAATGTTTAATCGTTTGACAGCCCTAATATATATATACTGTGCAAAGGTTTTAGTCCCCTGTGATTTTTTCTATTTAAAAGCATTATTTATTTACTTGAATAATGATAAAACATTAATACAATAATGATTTTAATACTACGCTATTCTTTCTACAATCATATATACAGTGAAAACCATAACAAATAGAAAAAACTACAAACCGGATTCCAAAAAAGTTGGGACACTAAACAAATTGTGAATAAAAATTGAATGCAATGATGTGGAGATGTCAACATCTAATATTTTATTCAGAATAGAACACAAATCACAGATCAAAAGTTTAAACTGAGAGAATGTATCAT
>BRDA01014603.1:130161-147178 GCA_036984385.1 Crenuchus spilurus | reverse complement strand
TCTCTCTCTCTGTCTCTCTCTCTCTCTCTCTGTCTCTCTCTCTCTCTGTCTTTCTCTCTCTCTCTGTCTCTCTCTCTGTCTTTCTCTCTTTCTCTCTCTCTCTGTCTCTCTCTCTCTCTCTCTCTCTCTCTCTGTCTCTCTCTCTCTTTGTCTCTGTCTCTCTCTCTCTCTCTGTCTGTCTGTCTGTCTGTCTGTCTCTCTCTCTCTCTCTCTCTCTCTCATAGGGGATGTATGTGGACATGCAGGTGAAAGCGGAGTGTAAACCTGGATTTTCTCACAGTTTATACACACTTCACTTTTCAGCGGATCTGCTGCAAAACCACAGCCCTGACCGTCTCAAAGGTAAGACAGTATCACTTTAATGAGAGCTGTTGTATCGCTTTAATGAGCTCTGTTGTATGGTGTAAGGGGTGCTGTCTTTCTTGGCTGCTTTTCCTTTGCTTTTCTCCTGTGATGTAAAGTGTGAAGGATGTAAAGTCTGTTTTGTGCTGATTTGCTTTCACACACACACACACACACACACACACACACACTCACACACACACACACACACACGTTTGTTTCTGTGAATTGTAGGGGCATTACATAGACTTACTCTAACCTTAAAACCCTAATCCTAACCTTGAAACATGTCTTCACTTTAAAATTTCATAATTTACGGTGCAGGAACCACAACCTGAGTGCTTAAACTGTTTTTGGTCCCCACAACATGGCACAAACCTGGTAGATACATACAGAAGTTGTATTGGTAGTACTACATTAGTGAGGACATTCCATTCACTTATGCTATATGGAGTAAAAATAAACATACATTTAAACTTAAACTGAAGCATCAAATGGTGAAGGCTTCTGCTATTTATTTATTATTTAGATTGTGTAATGCAAATGTCAGATTCCCTGTGATGACTCTTCTGTGAGCATTCTTTTCATTATGAGGACTTTCAGTACCCACCAGGGAGAAATACAAGGATACACACACACACACACACACACACACACACACATAAACACTGAAATTTGGGTTTGGGTTAGTGTGTTGCTGAGTGTGGTTGTTTGATAAGCTGGAATAATTGGATTATTATTGGTGCTGACCTCATATCTTCTAGTCTTGAAAAATCTCACAGGCCATTTCCTAGTTTTCTTCTCCACACATTTACCATAAGATCTCAGCAGTTTTTCAAATGGTGCCTGAATGTGATTGCATTCAGCTATGAGAGTATTAGTGAAAGTGCTGATGTTGATCAGTTCTGGATCACAGACTCCACTCCAACTCATCCCAAAGTTATTGGATGGATCTCCTTCACTTCATAGTTCCACTGTTTCACAGTCCAGTGCTGGAGCCTCTGATTGATGCTTGCCATTGGACATGGTGACCTTAGGTTCATGTGTGGCTGATCCAGATCATGCAGTTCTAATGGTCAATGCTTTTCTGTGGAGACTATGCTAGCTGTTTACAAATAAATGCCTTAAATCACTAATTAAAATGAGTGCCTGGATACTGTTGGACTGGTTGTGTACATAGATTTTTTAATAAGTACTACCCACCATTATTCTCAGTTTCTTTCTGTGCATCTTATAAATTGTCATTTTCTTAAAAAAAAAAAAGGAAATCAGCTGCAATTATATACATTTCTATCTTTTTCCTCACTTTGTTCTCAAAGCTCTGTAGCAATTATTCAATGAACCAACTTTGTTTGGCCAGCCAATAGAGCAGGAAATCTAATCGACACACGGTGCTAATCTCACACTAATGCTGCCAGTCCACACTAATTGGAATACTGCATTGATCTGCTTTGTTTTCCCCCCTCTGTCTAGCTCTATATCTATTGGCTAGTGTACATTTCCCAAAAAGTCAAAACTTTGGGCTTTACTAAGATTTAAAAACTGTCCCAATAAAGCATGTTTTCCTTTACTACAGTGTAGCAACTGACCATGATAAAGATGTTTAACCATTTTATTTTTTAAAGGAAATCAACAAATTCTCACTTATAAATAAGTGATAGCTTGGGAAAGAAACTGGAGTTACTGAATCATTTTAGGCATTTTATTTCTTAGAAGATACTAAATAATTCACACTGGTAATGTCTTATGATTCATTATTGAATAAAAAGACTAGAGTTAAACATATGGCATTTGTGCTTCATCTTGTTATCCTGCATTTAGTGTTTCATTTAATTAATTAATTGATTTATTTTTGATGTGTTCTAATATAAATTCTGATCACTGTGATGCAACAGTCTGTGTGGGAAAAGGGCTAATTTAATTTAAACTGATGATGCTGGTGATCCTGGTAGTGCTTCTTGCAATTTAATTTTTTTGGTGCTAAAGGAGCATAAAAATGTAATTTTATACCACCAAAAAAAAAAAAAAAAAAAAAAAAAAATATATATATATATATATAGTCAGGAAATGTTTTCCTCCACCAGCATCACGTAGTGACCTGACCACTATCCTGCAAGAAGAATGGCTTAAAATCCCTCTGACCACTGTGCAGGACTTGTATATGTCATTCCCAAGACGAATTGATGCTGTATTGGCCGCAAAAGGAGGCCCTACACCTACTAATAAATGATTGTGGTCTAAAACCAGGTGTTTCAGTTTCATTGTCTAACCCCTGTATATATATATATATATATATATATATATATATATATATATATATATATATATATATATATATGTATAACTCATAATACCCCGCACAGGTGGCAGCCATGTTTAAAAAGGGCTACAGAATCCCTGAAACATATAGGCTGCTGAGTATCAATATGAAGTTTGTTTTGTGGCATGTAGAAGAATTGTCTGATGTATCAAAATGGAACTATTTATGCAGAAAATGAGTTGTGTTCTATAATTTCTTGTGAGAGTGAATGGGACTTCTGCTAACAGCAGCAGCATAAAAGTGATAGCATAGCATAGAAAGGTCATTTAGTCTCAGTTATTTTGAGTGAAAGATCAAAAACTGAAATCTCATTCACATCTCAGAAGCTTTTTCTAAACGACAAATGAGATTTTAGCTTAAGTTTCAGATTTGTTGATCAGATATTTCTCCTGAGAAAAAGACCTCAGTAATCTTGTGCATCTCTATAAAGTCTCACATTCTTTTCAGATTTGCTCAGAGCTTTTTATTAACTAGGATGAAGAGTCTTCTATGTTGCATTGCTGTGAATGATCATTATAATGTTTATCTGGAGCAGAAGTATGTAATGTTTCATTTGTTTCTCATTTCTCCCAAGGGATCTCACTAAAGTCTGACATTCTCTTCAGATTTGATAATAAGACTCATGATCAGACATGAATCTGAATATGAATTTTTCTTAAACAGGATGAAGAATTTTCAGTTTTGATGCTGTGAATGATTATTACAAAGTTTATCTGGAGCAGAAGATGTCTCATATCTCATTTGAGTCTCATTTGTCCTGAGGGATTTTAGGTAATCAAAGGGCAACATTTGAGCACTATGTTGGCTTCTGTCTTTTATACACTGTTAGCCATATTAGCATGTGAGAGTGAGCTGTTCCTTTAAAAGTGCTTTTGCTGCTGTGCTGTGTTCCGCTGTTGAACTTTGAGCAGGTTGGAGGTAGGTGTGTGGATGTGTTGGCGTTTATTCTGGCAGCGGATGTGGCCTGGGGGGCTTTAGAGGGGATTCGTTTCAGTGTAAGGCGAAGGCTGAGGGGCATATGCAGAAGGAGGCTGAGCGTGTGAAGTAGAATCTGCTTATTTGCGAGCATATGTGTTTGCCTTTGCGAGTTTTCGTCATGTTGGCTGAAACGATCGCCGTAGTGAAGTTTTGGCCCAGCAGGGGGTGTCAACACAATCAGCAGCAATCATGCTGAACTATACTGATCTGTTTTTTTCCCCCCTTTTTTAATTACAATGGTGGCCCGTTTTCATCGTAATCTCTCTGGTGTGTTTTCTTAATTAGCTCTTGCTTCATAAAAAAGAGAAAAGATCAGAATAAAGACTAGTGTGTCACAGCTAAATGCACTTTAAATACATTTTTTTTTGCAAAAGTTACTTTCTGAGCTGTAACATTACAGTATTTAATGTTTGGCTGGAAAATATAATAGTGCTAAATTTGAGGGGGGATGCAAGAGGATCCTATCTGTCCAGCAAGAAAAATATCCCCAGTGTAAAATTGCCCCAGCCTTGCATTTTTATATATATATGGTTATTTTATAAGATATATATTATTAATGTTTTAATTCAATCTATAAACAAGTTCTTCAAACCAAATTACAACCAAGCCAAAGTGTAACCTTCATCATTATGGATAGATCTGAGCACTTTCCTCTCCAGTGGAGTATTTGGTTCAGTATTTTCAGCTGCTGTAGTTCAGATTCAGACATGGTGAAGAGAATTGTGCAACTCAATATGATGTATATCTTAAAAACACAAAACAAATATATATTAAAATAAATTTTTGTTAAAGGCACAAGATATGTTATTAAAACACTCCGCACCCCTCACCTACAGCACATGACCTCCCCCTGACTTTTTTGACCACTGAATATAACAATATGTTATGGTTATTGTAATAATATGATGGATATCATCAGTACTTAAAGAATGCTGACCAGCTGCATGTTTCATTACAAATGTTTATAATTATTGCATAATTGTTGTAATATTTCTATCATTTATGTTAAATAGGCAAAATTAGTCCCCTTTAATGAGAAACACTGAATAGAAGTCATTGTATTTAGTAGCAATGCACTAAATATTTGGCAACTCAGATTATTCGGCCAAAAATGGCAAGAAATACACTTTTGGTATTCAGTTGTGAAAAGACCAAATATTTCATACTGAAATTTTTTTTTTTTAATGTTACTTACATTTTTGCATATTCAGAATTCTGCTTTTCCCCACCAGTTAACAAAACACAGATTCACCATCATAGTTACAGGTTGGTGGTGAAATAGAAGAAGACAACACACTGCAACCACAAACCACACTTATGGTAAAGCCAGAATACAGCCGCTTAGCTTTGTTTTTGTGCTCAGGTGACTGCAGTGTTAGGGACTGTCTCACAATTACCAGAAGAAATGTGAAGTGTTTCACTGTCTGTAGCCAGTGACACTCAAGCACACAAAACACCTATGTGACTTTTCATCATTGATTTAGCTATTTTCATGATTTTTTAAATTATTAAATATTAGTAATAATGTAACATACATTCATCTTCATACGTATTCATATATTAATGTCTTAATAATGTAATTTTTTAATGTAACATTTGTTTTGTATACAAATAAAAGAATAATCAATTAAACTCATGTTATTAAACATAATGATGTCAAACCAAATTATTAAAAAAACAGACATTCATTCTTGACTAACTAAAGACTTAATTTGGGAAATTGTTTTAAATACCAATTTTATAATGATTTATATAAATGAAGAAACGTGTATGGTTTTCGGTCAAATGTTTTGTTTGGTTTTGGTTTCGGCCAAAAAAATGTCATTTTGGTGCATCGCTAATATTTAGCTTTTTAGGACATGTATTTACTCTAACCTCCAAGTCACTGAGATCAGCAGTACTTTAAGACCTTTATATGCTTCATTTTAGACAATTCAAAAAGCCATAAATGCTAACTTGCTTCCATTAGCTTTCATTCACTTTTAGCAATGTTAACATTTTTGAGGTTAAATACTAAGAGACTGCAACCTCACATGCTCTGAAAGCCATTAAAAGCAGTTCCAGTCATGCTTCTTGCTTATCTGACATTTTAATGGCTTGTAAGTTAGCTTCTTCCTGTGTGTTATTTTGAAGGAGCTTTAGCAGAAGCCTTGGCTGCATCCAGCTCTGGATCTGCCATATAAATTAGTGGTTTAGTCACCAAAACCGTGTCTGCTTCTGATATTTCAACCCTTGCTGCCTTTATGATTGTACTATTGAACAAGAGGGCTTGCAACTTCACATGAGGTTGTTAGACATGCTGACTTAACAATCAGCTCTAATTAGCTAGTGGATAAGTTCCGATGTAATGTAGACACACAGTTAAACCACTAAAATACTGAATATTTAATTAAACTGAGCCAATAACATGCAAAATGATGACTGTTTTATTCATTATCCTCCAAAATGAGGATAAATAGGTCTACTAAAGATTGAAAGTATTACAAAAAATAGGATGTAGCCCCCTCAGGGCATTTTCACATTGTTGTAAGTAAGAGAGAATATCTTTATGACTTGAAGAAGAAATTTTATAATTTTTATCAAAGCACAAATGTTTTGAATGGCATTTGAAATAAAAAATAATAATAAAAAAAAACACGCAATGTATAGTTTAGTGCAAAATAACTGGTTTTGAATAAATTTTTTTTCATTTATTCACCTTAAATTAAAATAAATCTGCAAGTTGTTTACACTTTACAACTACCTAAGAGAACATGTTCTACAATTACGTGTTTTTTCCCTTTGTGGTCCAAGCATTGACATTTGTGTGGTTTATGTAGTGCAAACAGTCATAATTCATCTTCATCCGTTTTCTAACCTAATATATGAAAATGAACAGATTCTTATATTTTGATTGGCATTAAAATGTAAAAACATACTTAACTACTCTTCTGAGTTAACTAAATGTGATGCCACTGAATTCAGTTCCCATAACACATGGGTAAAAGTTGGAAATGTAAAAATTCCTGAAAAAATAGCTGGGGGGCCCTGGACGCTCCTGGAATATAGCACTTTTGATTTTAAAAGGAATGTACTTTTAAGGCTTCTAATTTGCATATGGGCGTGTACAAAAAATGTAAAAATATAATGCTCAGAAAAATCTTGATTTACATCATTTTATTGTAACTTTGAAAAACATTTTGTACTAAATTATCAATAAAATCTCTTGTCAAAGTAGATTTATTAAAAATCAGTGGCTGCATCGAGTCATTTGGTCGATGTTCACTTTTAACAGCATGCTGTATAAGGATATTTTCACTTATTTCCATAAGAATGCGAAGGATTTCATTGGTCCATTTTCATAAATTTCTGTGCTCACTGGCGTCACAAAGAATGTGTCGAAAAATAGAATGACCTAGAGAGCGTGTAACGATTGCTTAAGTGTATACTGCGCATGCGCTTTGAGTTGTAGCTTTTGAGCCGGATGGTGGAGCTGAGTTGTAGCCTAGCTTCCAGTCTGATGTGCCTACACTAAGTTATCTGGATTGTAATGGTGAGATGCGAGGATGACATTGCCATTAAACACCTCTTCTACCCTGCATGGAGTGTGTCCTGCGTGTCTATGTATCCAAAGAAGTCAGGAGTCGTCTGTTTTCAATTTTTAGACTTCCATCACGTATCTGCGCATCATTACAAGCGACCACACTGAAAATGGGATGTACTGGCTTCTCATACCCTGCATGCTGGCTGTACTGCATGCTCCTAGGCTGCAAGCACAACTGACCGACAGCACAGCGACCAATGACTCAAAAAGTGCCAAACCCTCTTCACGTTTTCTCCGTGGATCTGGACAATTTAGAAAATCGACCCCTTTTGTAAAAAATAAAAAATTCGGAACTTCTAGAAAACTTTTAGCCATACTTAACCGAATGGTTAACTCTGTTCAACAGAGTTGTGTTTAAATGTGCTTTATCAATAAACTGACATTAGCATTTACAAAAATCATATTTGAAGTGACTTCCTGTGAGGTTTTATTCATTTTTAAAGTTAACAGTTATACTATGTTGTAAACCACACTGAACAGTCTGTGAGACCATAAGATCTGGATGTGGTTTGAGTGGGTTGAGAGGTGCATTGTCCAGAAGCCACTAGGCTACTAAGGTGACTATAGAGTTATAGTATTTGTTAGCAACATTAGCACTGAAGGCTCCAGTTTTAAGCTACAGAAGCAAAATTTGAACCTGAAACATATTTTGCCTGATTCACTACATCTGTGGTAAATGGGAAAAATATGTGAATATGATTTGTTGGTGAAGCTTTTCTTTTAGCATTATATTTAGCATTGCCTTTTGTTTTTAAAGTGTCCTTTGACATCTTTCACAAACACGAAGCTTTGTCTGTTTCCCCCAAAAAAGAGATGTGGGCCTAGCTGTGCAGCTGCATGGTGGGACGCAACTGGGCCTGATCATGCAGCTGCGCAGTGAGGCCCAGCTGTGTGATTTATGCATGCAGAGGCTAGGTGATTTATGGTTTGTAAAAAGGGACGATGCGCAGGGGAAGGAGGAAACTCCACAGTGGAAAAGCTTTAATAATAACACTGTTTAACCCAGAAACATGAAGCGAGAGAAAGAGAGAGAGAGAGAGAGAGAGAGAGAGAGAGAGAGAGAGAGAGAGAGAGAGAGAGAGAGAGAGAGAGAGGACAAGAACAAGAGAACAGAGAGTGAGAAAGAGAGAGGGTGAGTGAGAGAGGCTCAGACAGAACTGGGGCTCATGACACAGTGGTGGGTTTAGAGCCGTTGTGGTGGAGGGGACAATAACTAGAGTGGACAGGCATGTTTATGTGTGTGTGTGTGTCTGTAGAAACATGTCTTACATATGCAAAGCATATGGACATACTATTACATATAGATGCACAGATGTTATTACATAAACATATTATATTTACATAATACCGAATGGGACACATTGTTAGTGCATTAAGATACTTGTATAATTAAACAAATGTGTAAAATATTGGCCCCACAGATAATATACAAGTATCTATGTGTAATAATACAAAACACAAACACACACACACACACACACATAACAGATGGAGGAGGTATTATCTGTTGGTGAGAATATTCCTGACATTTTTTTCAGTGTATGTGTTTTTAATTATCATCTTGTTGGGAGATCAGTCTCTTTCCTTCCTCCTGTCTTTCTTTTCATCCTTTAGAGCAGATCAGACCTGAGCATGACGTGACTCACCTGTTTCACATTAGGAATGGCTCCAAACACACATGCTGCAGTAAGATAATACTCAGTCTGATAGGAGGATGAGATTACAGGTGAATTACTCCACACACTCTGGTGTTGGGTTTCCGCTGGGGTCTGCTGTGGCTACATGCTCTAGTCAGTCAAGTGTGCTGCATTGATTGAATGAAGACTTTCAATTAAATTAAATAATTCAATTTTTGGGGTTTCGTAGCTCCGCCCATAGATTGTGATCTTTCATAACTCCACCTACAAGGTCTGACTACAAGTGTGCTCTTTCATAACTCCACATGCAGTTGTGTTTGTAGGTACTGAACGCTGGTAAAAATCTCAATAAACATGACAAACTCATTAATTACATTTTTTTTATGTAAATAAAAATTGAGCATAGATATATGAGTCATTATGCTAAATAGCCAGTTATGTTTTCATCTATTTAGACAAATCCATTGTAACTTATGGTCACAAGTTGAAATCTCAGTGTCTTACTATGTTTTCAATGGAATCAATGAAAAGTTAAGTAATGTATTTCTGGTGAAACATTAGATTTGTATTAAAATCAGTGAATGAAAAGCTTGATGTCTCCAACCTTCTGACAGGTCCACTGTTTCCTCACCCAGTTTTTGGAGTATAATAACTGTAATGTGAGCAACAGTCAGACTCTTTGGAGGAAAGCTGCTGGTTATTACTCTAGCTGTGCACTTCTCTCAGTGAGATTACACACTGACCCCAGTCCCAGAGCATCTTTGAGGGCCTGCAGACCCCAGACCCCCCAAGTCCCTCTGGAACACCAAGCAGCATGATAAGAAATCACCAGGGACCACCAGAGTGATCCTGCACTGAAACTGGACTTTAGTGTGTTGAGAATTGAAGGTAGAGCGCAGGTAATAGTTTTACTAAGCATGTAATGAAGTGACCACTATCATGGCCACTTCACGATCAAGGTCACTTCATGGAGGCAGAAACTGGTAAAGACTTTATTTAGATATATTGCTCGGCATTAAATGTATTTACACAGGACTAATTGTGTTCTCTTTGTAATGAAACATGCAATTCTTCAGTGTTCTTTATCTGTCATATACTTAGAATTGCACACCGTGTAGTCATTTATTACAATACTGACCACTCCTTCTTTCTATAATTGATGATTATATTGATATTAGTTGAATAACCCTGTCAAGACCAATCAGTCACCAGTGATCCTTCCAGAAGGTCTCATTAAAATGTGTCTCAGATGTATCTCTCCAATTTAAAATCATTTTTAAATACCTTTTAGACAACAACATCAAGCACTGACATCTACATTCAGTGATATTCAAGGAACAACAAAACTGAACACAACAGGGAGGGTTTTATACATGACATGATTAAACAGAAACGAGAGGCAGGTGGAAACCATCACATGATGTGACATTGGACATGCACAAGACAGACAAAAAGAGAAGCCAGTAACTCTGCTGGTGAAGAAATGTGGAATTCTGAATGTCAAACGAATTTAAAGTAACACTCTGGTTCAGGTCTCCATTTGGG
This sequence comes from Crenuchus spilurus, assembly GCA_036984385.1. Taxonomy (NCBI): domain Eukaryota; kingdom Metazoa; phylum Chordata; class Actinopteri; order Characiformes; family Crenuchidae; genus Crenuchus; species Crenuchus spilurus. Next base: position 136,773 of record BRDA01014603.1, on the reverse strand, counting down.
AACTCTAAAAAAGGTAAATGTGTCATTAAAAACGTCATTGTTAAGGGTAAATTATTTGGTCTTTTCACTAATTCAACTAAACAACGAAATTATTGTTTTTGCCTTTTTCGGTCGAATAATTTCGGTTGCCAAATATTCGGTGCATGACAAATTTTTATAATGTTTGTGTTTATGTACGAAATGATCAGCACTGTAAGCTTTATTTGTATATAGATTTTGTTTTGAGCTGCACTTGTTTTTTAGTTGTTTCTTCAGATCAGTATCTACCCCCAGATGGGTTTCCATAAAGCATCAATCATTCAGTTTGATCAAGCAGGCCTTACCGTCTTGATCAGAGCAGAGAATCCACATGATAAATGCTGCATACTGTGATTGGGTTGTTGTAACTTTTGTACAGATTTGCAGAGGTAATATAATGAGGAAGTAATAAGTAAAGTATTCCCATTACAGTTTTAGAGAATAATTAGACATTTGAAGTTTGATGGTGATACTTGACTTGGTTGAAATGAAAATAATCACATTAACTCAAATCACAAGATTGTAAAAACATCCAGACATATGTGCACACACACACACACACACACACACACACACACACACACACACAAGCACTTGCAAGACCAGTTGCACCCAGCAGGGTTAAACTGTCAGCTCTTGTGGTGTGAAGGGCCAGAAACGTCAGGAAAGAGAGAAAGAGAGAGAGAGAGAGAGAGAGAGAGAGAGAGAGAGAGAGAGAGAGAGAGAGCAGGCTTAGCATTCAAGAATAATACAAATCGATTTGAAGTGCAGTTTCTTCAGGATAATAGCTCCTCAACGTCCTGTCAGAAGTCATTGGGTGAAGCCTGGTGATGGCTATGTTACGGGGTTGATGCTGGTTGAACCCGTATAAAGACTTCATGGCTCACATACACAGCTTAATGCCAGTAGTAGCCCACACACACAGACACACACACACACACACACACACACACACACACACAGAAATGCACTGCCATTCAAATGTTTGGGATTGTTTGCCATTAAAGGAAAATCTTATTGTATCTGCTGCAGTTGCACTATATGGTTAGTTAGCAGGAACATATCTCTGAACTTAGAAAAGATCAGAAAGCCAGTCACTTATCGTAGAAGTCAACACGTGTAGTTTTCCCTTACAAAACATATTTTAGATGTTATATGATTGTACAACACTGGAATAAACCTATTCCACTACAGATCTCACCAATACACCACATTTACACTTACCCAGATGTAATCATTCAGCCACAACCTGTTTAGAGTCCAAATGTTGCTTCTTTCGTTTAGAACTTGAGACTAACTTTGTGATCAAACATCTGAACTCAACAGTCACCTATATAGCCCACACACTCACACACACAAACACACACAGATAAATGTGGTATTCTGGATATTAATATTATTCTAACTGCAGTGTTGGTGTTCTATATTTTCTGAGTCCTTTTATGATCATCGACAGCTCTTCATTCTACACACGGCTGTCATTTCTATATTTTTATTTACAGTTTACAGTATCCAAATAATAAAAGCTGTGATGTTGATCAGGATTCATATATCAATCTTCTGTAGAGCTTAGGTTTTACTTTCATCATCTTAAACCTTTCAATGTTAATGTAGCTGAGACATTTCAGGGGTTACACTGTGAGTGAAGAATTGTGGTCAGGAATGTTTTTTATTCAGGATATTGCAGTATGGATTTATTGAAATCTTTTTCTTGAAACTGAGCTCTGTCTGAAACCTCAGACTCAAGCATGGAGACTAGTGTCAGCAACAATAACTGCTCATGAAAACACCAGCAAAGCCACATAGCCAAGAAAACAATGTTTACGTATTATTTATTTACACAAAAAGGCTCATATTTCCTGTTTTTTACACAAGAGGTCCACTTGTAGCATTTTTTTGGCAATTTATGTTATATCTCATGTTAGCAAAATCATTTTCCAATGTTCCTTCATCTCATAATTAAACAAACTAATTTTGTTACTATCCATTGAAGACTGAAATGTGAAAGGGTGGGACTAATCTCTTATTGGCTGGATCGACAGTTATATGTAAATCCTTTTTTTAATATAACATTACAGAAGTGGGGAACGTTTTCCTATATCAGCTGTATGAGCTGTCATATGTTTAACAATGTTTACATGCAAAACTCTTTTGCAAGTTGCACTCATTTGCTTAAAAATTTGCTCATAAAATAAGTAGTAAATAGCTTATATTATTGTGCTTTGAGTTGTGCTTAAAATGTGAAAATTTAAAGTAACTATAGTGAAAAGCACCTGTAATCAAGTGAAATACTGTGGGACAGAAAGTGGGGAAAGTTATTGCAGTAGCATTCACATAATTACATCATTATTATCAGGAAAGACGTTTCTTGTTCTCAAATTTGGAACGTGACTTGTTTGCGCAGAAAAAAACTGAACAAGTTCATCCATATGAAATTTAAAATATTTTTTTAAAGCTCAGGGAGTAGCTGTAGATCAGTTCAGGCTCTGTCTCAAACAGAATTAAAGGCCTCTCAGTTTAAATACATGTAATTACATCAACAAATACATCAATGCTTATCAAACTGCTGAAAGCATATTAGCATAGCAAAGTTCTTCAAGGGTTCTTTAGTAAACATCATGGTCACTTATAACCATCTGCATGGCTGTTTACATGGTTAAATGAAACTTCCTCATGTATGGTTGATAGTATGGTTCTACTGTGTACTAGTGTATACAGTATAGGCTAAGTCTGTATGCTGTAATGTTAATGCAGTATTGCTTTTCAGTTTTTTATTGCTATTTTAGCAATACATTTAGCTTCATATACCTTAAAATGACCTTAAAATTGTGTTTAGATATACATATATTCAAGTAGCTTTGAAATAAAAGTTGAACTTGTTAACCCTTTAACATCCTCACCAAGAAACAAGATTTTTTTGGGGTGTGGCGGGGGGGCAATAATACAAACAGTCAACATTTTTACTGACCACAGTTTTTTATGTACACATTAAACATTTGAGATGGCAGTTTATTGTAAAATCAGAACATAAAACATACAAGTTTTGCTTTGTTAAATTTTAAACACCACACTTAACACAGCACTAATTAGATCCACTTGATTCCTTGTGGTATGTCTATGAATAATTGCTGGTTTGCATTCAGACAAGAAAAGTCTGCATTTATAGTGACCTGTAGTTGATTTATTTTAGCCTAACATACCTCTAAGTCTAGAGATGGCACAATCATACTGTGTGAAGTGTAACACCTTCTTTCATAAGATATATTGACTCAAATGTGCTTTACCAAATGGTTGAGCAGAATGTTTAATGGTCATTTATGAAAATAAACATTTTACACAGATAATGATCCATGTAATATATTGGTATACCTTTTTGTTGAAGGAGAAGTAAATTTCAATTTTGTTATATCTGCATTGTTTTGGGAATATTTTGCACATTGTGTCCAAAGTTTCATTTTACAGATAGGGAGGTTCAATATGAAGGTATAATAGTTTCTCGTCAATGTGAATTGGGAATTCAGAGCTCAAAATTATGTCATTTTTGGCCTTGTCATATTTGTGGTTCAATACAGTTTCTAAACAAATTCAATACAGACACTTCCATGAAAGCAAATTTTGTTAGCAATAAGCTAGTCAGCTAGTGTTGTGTTTTCCTAGTCAGCGGTTGGAAATTCTGAGTTACAAGCTTTAGTTGAATGCAACATAAATCTTGACTTACTGAGACCCAAGGTATTCATTTAAGCGTAAATAATATCTCTTTTCAACTTAGATTTCAATCCAAAATGTTTGATCATTCAATCACCGAACACTATACTCTTTCTACGGCATACTGTATTTTCATTTAGCGACTGTTGCTGACATCATTCTACAAATCTGGGACAATAAAGCTGGGGTTAATGCTGTTTTTACTTTTTCCACATGTGATCACACAGTATATGGAATTCACTCTAAAGGCAGTAACTACCTCAGGGGTCCATAACTGGACACTTGTCAAAGAAGACACATTTACTACCCCTGTGGATTTGCACGCTAATATATGTAGCATAAGTTATGAGGTAGACAGTGATAGCATTTCCAGATGCTCTATACTAAAGAATACATACTTTTTTTTTTTCTCCTGAAACGCTAAAGGTCTTTTTTTCCATTCTGTTTTCATGGCCTTGTATAACAAAAGTTTATTGGCTTTTGCTGAGGATCTTCCCAATTTCAGAGGTTCCTCTGGAGCTCCCGAGAGTGCTATCAGCTGTTATTAGCCACAGTGTTAGTCATTAGCCTGGCGTCATAGGGAAAGATGGGCAGGAGAGACCATTTGTGTGGCATGCAGGTGGAAACTATTACAATTTATCACTATTAGACTGAAATTCCACATTATCTTTTGTGCTTCACTGCTTCCAAATTCTGTTCCAGTATTTTTATTTTTTTTTTTTGGAAACTATGGATATAAGACTAACCAGCATGCTTCAATGTAGCATTGTGGACATTTTAAACTTCTGCATTTAAATGTAAAATAATAATAATAATAATAATAATAATAAATACAAATAAGTAAAGTATTGCCTATCACATTGCTTACTTAATTTATTGTTTTGTATGTAGATATGTAGAGCATACAAACTTTTAAAACTTTTGGCTCTAGTAGGCAAGGTATTAGTGTATAAAGTGTTCACTGAGGTTGTTTATAGCCTAATATATAATACTGTAGTGTCCATAGTGTTTATTTAGGTTGCTTATGGGGTAATATCTGCTATTCTAGTATATTGAATGTTTGTTAAGGTTGTGTATAGACCAATATCTTCTTTCCGGACTAACAGTATTTTATTTTGGTGTAGAAATTGTGTCCTGAGGTTGTTTATGAGGTAATATCTACTACTTTTATAATGTATTAAGGACTACTGTCTCCTGTTCTAGTGTATAGAGTGTATATTTATTTATGTATTTTTTAGACCGATATTTGCTTTTCTAATATACAGAATGTTTCTTAGGGATGTTTCATTGAATTTGAGGATAAATGAAGTCATAGCTCAGAACTTAGAGAATGTATGGATTATATTATATTTAACATTACAGATATGGACATGAATAGTTTAAGGATGCAGAATATTTTAAGAAATGCTTGGGCTGTTGCTCTATTGTTTTGTTTTGTAGCAGTGATGTTAAGGGACTGCACACCTGGTTGTGATTGACACACACACACACTAGTGTATGAATGAGAGCAGTGTAAGTGTGTGTGTGGAGATAAGGCTGTGTAAAGCTGTTCTGGAATGGCTCCTCTAAACACATGTTGGACTCTCCGGGTGGCTGTGCTCCGTAAAAGCCGAGACACGGATTATAGAGGCAGGATTTCGATAAGCTCAAATACTCCTTCACTCTCTCTCACTCTCTCTCTCCGTCAGTTTTCCTCCTCTCACTGAGCTGCACTGTCCTTCAGCAAGTATTCTCTCAAGGCAAAGGAACAACAACCCAGAATACCATGTACTAGCTCTCTCTGTCTTCTCGTAAGTTGTCTCCCTCACTTTTCTTTTACTTTGCTTCACTTCTTCTTCTTCTTCTTCTTCTGTTTCTCTACATCTGTCTTTTTTCTTATTAAACATCTTGTTCTATCTATCTATCTATCTATCTATCTATCTATCTATCTATCTATCTATCATAACTTTTGTTAATAGCTCATTAACTAATGATTAATAACTGAACAAACCTTTGTTTCATGAGAATTTCATTAGCTAATGATTTACTAATGATTTGTTACCATTTGCAAAAATGAATACAGTCATTAGTAACTACATGAACTGTCATTTATAAACATTTGTTCATGTTCAAATTCTCATGAATTAATGATTTGTTCACAGATATTAATAATTAATTAATGGCTTATAAATGAAAGTTATTATAAAGTGTTTATCTATCTATCTATCTATCTATCTATCTATCTATCTATCTATCTATCTATCTATCTATCTATTGAATGAATGCAAAATGCAACAAAAGGATCATAATATAACTAATAATAATGTACAGCTTTGTCTGACCTCTGTGTGGGATCAGATGGCTTTTCTCAGTTAATCCACTTTGATTGTGATCCATATGGTGACCTGGCCGAGCCTCAGAAGAGTAGCAGTGCTTTGATCTCAGGCTTTAGGCCTGTCAGAGTGAATATGAAGGCAAAACCTCGCTAATGTGCTGAAATGCAGCGTAGGTTTCTCAGGGCATGCTAATTCATTTCCTTCTGTAGGAAGCGTGCTGGCTCAGATGATTTGAACAGTGATTTTATAGCTGTTCTCTCACATCAGCAGTAATATTTGTCAGTTTCTTCTTTGCTCTTAGCTAAAACCTCTTTAGGAACATTAATCATGCACTTCTACTCACCGGCCATGTTATTAGAAACCTCTGCCTTGTATATCCACGCACTGTCCACTGTATTTGAATACCTTGCACATCCACTTTCTTCACTTTCTGAGCTTCACCTACCTCATAGGTCCACTATATACTGTATGTGTGCAGTTCAGTGTTAATTTTGACAGGTGATTTTGATTTAGTTTTAGTCTTAGTCTTCTGACTAAAATGCATATTAGTTTTAGTCATATTTTAGTCATTTAG